>JAMKCH010036008.1:0-14811 GCA_023653785.1 Ophioderma brevispina
CTGAGTCAAAATTCCGTATCTTTTCATGGGCCAGGTGCAACCTTTTCTAAGCGACTTTTGACCCGTGGGTCCCAGCCTATCATGCCCATTCCCGATAGACTTGAAGCATAAGACATAACACCAAGGCAACCTAACTGCGGGTGTCAAACACTTGTCACCACAAAGGAAGTATTAGAATAGGAGCAGAATATCATAGTGGTCCTTATTTAGGGACTTCGTTCATGTCCCGACTACATCTAAGGTTTGTGGACACCTTTACGTATTAGTATGGACCCCTCTCACCTCAATGAAGGTAGTTAGTGGTGTCAAATTGTGGGTACACTTTTTCAATAGGGTCAATTTAAGTTTTACACAAAACAACGGGTCAAACTTTTGTAATTGCTCCAATCGTGTTGACATGTATGCCATTTATTGTCCGTGTAGTCATAAGATTCAAAAATGTATGTTTGGTACCATCTATGACCATTGGTTTAGAGTTATTTGTAAAAAGGGCTAAAATTGCAAAAAGGTCAAACTCAATTTGTACAGGGTCAACATTGAAAGTTAATCTGATTATATTTTAAAGCTTGCAAATATTGCCTGAGGTAATAGGACTCCCAAAAGTATAGTTTTGGATTATTTTAAATGTTTTACTTACCGAGATAAGGCAACAAGGTCAATGCCAATTGGACTATTTGCCCCATGACCTATTTTGTCACTAGCATGCTAACTATGGTGGCAGATGCTACAAACTAGTTCCTTAGTTTGACACGGTAAAGCTAGAGAACAATTTGTTTCATATTTTACCAAATGGAGCAACGTCCTGATTTTGACCCGGTACAAATGTAAATTTGACCTTTTTTTGCTCTTTAGCCATTTTTTACCCAATAACTCTAACACTGGGCCATAGTGGTACAAACTATACAGTTTTGTAATCTCTTATGACTAGACGGACAAATGGCATACATTTCAACACTAATTGGAGTAATTAAAAGTTTGACCCCTGTTAAACTTAAATTGACCCCTATTGAAAAATGACCCACAATTTGACACCACTACTATCTTACATTGATGTAGAGGGTCCATACACTACCAAAGGTGTCAAGCTGAGATTAGTGGCCATGAACGATGATGTTTGACCCCAGTCCTTGCTCCTGCTCTATATTTATAAAAATTCTGTAATCTTTACTACCATCCTAGAAACAATAATTCACTTACAAACTTCACCCAAGCAAAAAAACCCTAAGTGTAACACGAAAAAAACGAAAAACCATCTACTTAATTCGATTAAACGGAATCCTAAAACGGAATAGAACACACGCTCAAAAATGAATTACTGCATGAAATATGGTAGCTTATGAATGGCCGGTCATGCAAGTGCAAATAAGTGTCTACGTGATCAACGTGATCATACTGCATAAACTATTAGCTTATCGAAATTGTGGCGCTAATACATCACATCGCATGCCGTTGGTGGGACGTATTTCGATTAGTACCGGGGCTGAAACGACCGCAACACCCACACACTCAGGGGGGGTAGGACATGCCAACTACCAGCAACAGCAAATTCAAAACGGCAAGTCAACCTCCCGGGTGCTAGCCTGTTTCAAAGACTTAATGTAGGAGGGCGCGCGACCATCTGACGTTACACACAGACTTGACTAAAGACTATGCCAGGTCACGAATATTTTAAATCTTAATGACCGGTATTGGAAATTACACTATTTTGCAGGGGTTAATCCACTGACCCCGACGGATTTGTCAATATTTTTTTCTTAATTTATCATATATTAACTAAGATCTGTTTGAACAAAGGTTTAGAGATGATTTTTTATGTCCCTCGGGCCCAGAGACTGCCATAGTAAATGCACGCTAGCAGTTCCCCAAATTACCGTTTGGACATCCCCCAAAGCCAAATCGAGCAGATCCGTGTCTACCACCCACCACCCCCCCTGACAAACATCTAATATGGTCTTTTGCGCATGCGGCTTTGTTTTGCTTTTTGTTGTTTGGTAAACACAAAGTCCAGTCCCGAGGATATTTTTGATATGGCAGCCCCGTGAAGGCTCCGTAGCATAGTTTTTGAATGAACGAAATGTTATTCAATACTTAAACTGAAAAAGTTTAAAACAAACAAATTACTGCCCCAATTCCCACAAATAAGTGTCAGGCCAGAGGCGCACGTATTAGAAACATACTTACAAGCAGAGATGCATTGACATGTCAGATCCTGCCGAGGGGGGGGGGTTTACGAACGTATTTATATCGTGGCATGGCTAAGGCAGACTACACTGTCACGGACTGGGTTACACACACGACCCACAAAACGCCCGCCCCATTGCAACTCAATGGAAAATAAGATTACATGATTGTGTAATGTGTGGCCAAATGGAAATTTCGTCACCTTTGAAATTACATACTGCTAAAATTACATTGCCCGTGTTCTCCTACAACGCAAGTACAGGGATGCGTAGCGGATGATTGAAGCACACTCGGGCTAGCCTAGTACAACGGAGTCATACTGAAACTTCGGGCATGTCAGACGAGTCATTTCAATCTTTTGCATTTCAGACATTTACGAATCACCCTCAATTTCTAGTGCCAACACACCATGCAAAAACGACGTAAAGTAGGTTACAACGTTCTTCTGTACTAGGCGAGCCTCATCAATGACGTCCAACACACACACTCAATCGCCACGGTCACTATTTACTATCATTTTTCCAAGTAGCTAGAATTCTTGCAAGTTTTTCTTGATCGTAGATTTAAACACTGCGGGAACGGGTGAACCTTAGGCTTTGAATCGAATTCTCAGTCTACAGTCCATGCCCACGTACACCGTAACACCGTGCATGTACTCTGATTCTATTATAATATATTATGATTAATATATCCCACAAAAATAACCGTGTCGTCAAAAATTGGGACATTACAGTCTCTGATACCAGCTTAAATAACCATATCTTCTTGCTCGTCACTTGTTGAATGTGTGCGATGTGTTGTAACCTGAATTAGAATGAGATTAGGCAACGGCGAAATTTTAAATTGGCTTTGTCAGTTAGAGGTATTTTTGGAAAACGCGCGAAATTCAAAATATCAGGGTGTTTTTAAAAATCTAGTTGGTGCTCACCTTGTGAGCGCCAATAAACCCTCCTTAAATTACTTCTTCTTTCTTCTGTGCCAATTTTTCAGCACTGGGCGATATTTGGTTTAAAAGAAAATGTTTCACACCCCAAAAACGAACTTTTAGTCGGATATTTTTCCTATATGTTTCTACAAGCACCCAAAATAACCCTTCCCCAACGTTAGTGCATTAACTTGTTGTCCTGCCCACCCCTGCGGCCAATGTCTGTTAGAGGCATTGTACACGTGTCGCTCACCTGGTTTAAAGCTAGAAGTCAATGCCACTAAACGATGCAGTAAAGTGACCACGCTACTTACCATACCACCAAAAAAGAATTCAAATTACCATTTGCGAATCCAGTCCCTTCACATCGACACGCACAGAGCACATCTGCCGAAATGACAAGAAAGAATTCCAGTCCCCTTTGCCGAATATGATACCGACGACAATCTTCGAGAACCAGATGGCGGGAGAAAGAACGATGCGTTTCAAGATTGCGATTTTACTCCAAGCACACGTTATTAATGCTTACCATTTACCGGAGAAGTAAAATCGACACCTAATCAAACCAAGAATGAACACGAAAGGCTCTTGCATTCCACAACGGACTACGATGTACGACCATCTTGCAGTTATTGTCCATTTTTCCCTATTCACTGTGGACACAGTGCATCAAATAGGCCTAGGACCTGTCATGCGTACTCTGTGCGTAACGCATAGGACAGGAGCAAAAACTCAAGTCGTTGCGAGAAAAGTGCTCAAGGGTTTTTGGTAGAATTGTAGAATATATTTATCATAAATTAACATATGTTAATTTTATTATGGATAGACATTCAGAAAAAAATCCGAAAATGGTTAATTTATAAAGAGTGGTATTTTGTAGGGTATAATTAACTCTATGCAAAGAAGGAGGGCGGTATTCAAAAGGGCGCCCTGGACAAACGGTTAGACCTATACTCGTCGTAGAAGCTGAAAACAAAGATAATCTGATTCTTACATGGTAATTGTAATTTGGTGAATACGGTGCTGAAAAAGATCCGAAAAGACCAGTTCTAACAAGGACTTCAAACATGTTGTAACACAGGCCTTCTCGCCAATTCATGCACACAGGTGTGGGTAAATCGCTCATCATAGCATGTCATGATCAGTGATTGGATGGTGCCCTGTGAAGTGGGAACATTTACATACGATCAAACTTATGAATGGAGCATGTCACAATGACTTGGTTGGGTGAGCAAAGGTCGAGGCCCGTTTACAGTAGACACTAACTGCACTCTGGAATTTAAAGCACTCAAAGCATTTCAGGATCTCCCAAATAGTTTGCCAAGTCCCAACACGAACACTACCACAAATCCAAATTACTCCCGCAACACTTGAAATCAAGAATATAATAAGTGTGAATGTGTGTGTAGGTGTATGTGTATATGCGAGTGTGTTTGTGTGTTGCGTGTCCATGAGCTCTTACAAAACACGTGCTACATGGTTAAAATTTATTAGGCCTTCTAGCGAATTTATTTCTAAATCACTAAATAGTATAAACTATCTTAAATGATGTTTTTGAAATATGTTTGAAAGGTGTTTAGGTAAATTTGTGCTTATGATCATTTATATCCACCTCTTAACAATGACGACTTAATTGAATGGAGATTGAAATGAAGGAAATGCTATTAGTAATGAAATGAGATAGAAGGAAAGAAACCAAGATTAAGATTTATTAACGCGATATGCGTGTACATCTGTTGTTAGAAGTTAGCCAGCAGGACAAGTCCATTGGAAAATATCCCGATAATCAAAAGTAGAAAACAAACAATAGAGAAAAGGGCGGAGTTAAGAAATTGCATGTTATGGGAATGTGAAAAAAACACACTGCACATAAGTTTAACAGAAAGGAAAATGTAGCTAGTGCCAAATCAATACATAAGTAAGCACTCTATGATGTGCTGTTAACTACGCATCGATGATGTTACTGCAAACCGCTACTGTACAGCCGTCTCAAAAACGTGGTTACAATCAGAAAAAAAATGGTTAATGGGAAAATTTCAAAATAAGCATTCTTATTGGAAGAATATTAAAGAACAACTAACCGGCTTTCCAATGTGTTGTTTTCATCTTATGTTCTTTTGTCAATCCAGAGATAAGTGTTTACTGCAGGCCACAAAATCATTTAGTCAGGGGCACACGTCATGTCAACTACTTCAGAAGTCTTGATATTACAAGGACCCTTGTTAATTGACCCAATAAGCAGTTTAATGTCAACTTGTCTAATCTCAGTGGCGATTTTCATCGATTGAGGGCGCTTTTTCAAAATGGCCGCCAAAATGGTAAAAAAAGCTAGAAAATAAAATAGTCAAGTATAAAGTTGCTTCAGAAACAATTGATTAAGTCTGGTTGATTAACCCATATTCAGTTGTTTCAACCTAATATCAAATTCTCATGATGGTTGCATACAACTAAGGGCATTTTGTTTTCAAAATGGCGGCAAAATGATTAAAAAACCTATAAAGAATAAAGTAGTCAGGAAAAAGTGCTTCAGAAAATATGTTGAGTGTGAGTTCAATGTGGCACCTTGAAATTATACTCAGAAGGATTTGTTTTCAGCTTCATGTAAAATTCTCAGCACGGTTTTCAAAATGATGATAAGCCACACGTTTTCAAAATGGCAGCCAAAATGATCGGAACAAAATGCTTAACCAAATAGAATGTCATGAGTTAGGAAAAGCCATTCCTGGTAAGGTCTTCATGTTAGCTGATCCTGAAGTTGAACGAGAGCTAGGAAGCAAAGGCTCTGTCAATCCCATGCTGGGACACAAGCGCTTCCTGGGAGGACACTTGCCTTTCCTGCCAGGGCAAGCAACCTCTTCAGAAAGGTCTGCCGCCGTGTAGAATCTGATGAAAGTCGCCATACAGTCAGGTGTCGCTAGAGGAACTTGGATCTTGTCCGAGTTCATCAAGAGGTCTCTCCTCATCCGGAGGTCAAACGGTTCCGCCATCGTGAGAGGAAGTACTTTCGGGAAACACATCTGTCTGGCGCAGTGTGGGTAGTAGAAGCATGTTGCACCCGCTGGTTCTCGAGAACTTCTCCAGCAACCTGGGTATCATCGCTATCGGGGGAACGCATATGACGAGAACCTGTCCCAGCTGATCGTCATTGCTCTATGTCATTAAGTCCTCTCTCAGGAAGAGTATACATGTCGGGAGCTGGTTATTCTCCGCCACTGCAAAGAAGGTTGTTCGAGGGCCAGTCGAGTCTGTTGAAGACCGCCTTGCACACTGTTGGGTCGAGGTGCATTCCACTGACAAGCCCTTTGACCTGGTCGGGCATGGATGGTTGTTTCCCCTTATCGACAGGGCAACCGTGAGAATGTTGCTGCCTCCGGGAGGATGGGACATGCCTGGAGCTCGCTCCTGTGGCAATGGCACCATATTTCAGCAGCTTGATTGTCTGTTCAAATAGAAGTCGCGGGCTAACTCCCTGTTCGTTTATATAAGTCACTACCGTGAGGTTGTTGGAGATAGGGTGATCGTTCTGGTCCTAGATCCTTGGACCTTGGATTTACTAAGAGATTCTTTGAGAAAAATATGTCGTTTGGAGGCGCCATTTTGAAAAACGCCCCCTCACCAGTTGAAAAAAGACGAGAATTAGAAAACAAGTTGGAAGCTATTCCTTGTTGTGTTATTGAACACATGAAGGTGAAAAACCAAAACGTGGCAAACCTTATTGAATGTTGTAAATAGAGCAACAGGATGACGTGGGCCCCCTGACTATTTTGTGCCACATTTATGATGGGCAGTTGTTTTAGCATAGTTAGACCATGCTGTCTTGAAGTACAAAAAAGATTGCAACTTGACAAAAAAGAAACAAAACACAGATTAAAGTAAAACAAAGGTAGTCTAGTTTTATCACACAAGTTTTAAAGTCATCACAACAGTTAAATGATACACACTAAAAAAATCTATTCGTTTTTTTAATAGAATTCGTGTCAAATATATTTGATTAGGAAACTAATCAAAATGAATAGAAGAATTCTTATCCTTTCCTTTGACAAGGATCGTATCATCTTGAACAATGACCTCATGTCGTAATCCATTCGGCGGAGTTCACAGTGCTCTCTTCAAAATGGACGTTCCGACCAAAAAACAGTTGATTGGCCAATAGTTGACTGACGTCACTCTTCGCATTAACTTTCTTTCCGAATATCGTCTGCCATTACCTACGCTGACTTAGGGTTGTAACAAGTTGTGCTGTTTTATTCAGTCTGTTGTATATCTAGTATTTTTGTGATGGAAGAAGTAATTTAATTAATTGTGAGTCTGTTATGAATGGTGTACTTCTTGACGTAGAGTGTTATACGTAGTAAGCTCAGTTTGATGTCAAAATGCGGTGTGAATTTTGAAAAGTTTATGGGCCCCGCATTACTTCGCATTTAGTGTGATGTCCATGTATGTTGCACGCGTATTCATATACCGTGCAGGTAGCTGCCGGGCCCGACGGCCGGCCGTGTATGTAGCATCTAGGGTATACAACGTGTAGCATTTTGCGGGGAAAATGCCACCGAGGATGTATTTGTAATTGAAGAATCATAGGTACACTGCCTTGGGACAGGGAACATTGATTATTACGGACATAGATATCATCAAATTCTAATAAATCTTGCTGAGAGATAAGGATATATATCAAAATTATTAATGACGATGTATTAAACATTATAACCATGTAGGCCTCCTAAGCAAGCCTATACCCAAAACCATACACGCAACTGTGTCAGGATGGCCTCAATTTGATTTTAAAGAAACGTTTCCCTGCAAAAAAATGACTTCATATCGTGGCCAAACCAAACTGAAACAATTGCAAATGACCTCATTAAAATTACCCATGTATGTTCAGCAATATTACAAGTTAACAAACAAAAAAGGTAAAATTATTTATAAAACCAACCGCTTGGCGTCACCCTGGGTAAACCACTACTGCACTCTAAAAAATCTAGTCATTTTAATAGAAATCTATTTTAATATTTGAATAGATGTCCTTATCCCAGGGAAACACTTACTAGATTCTATTCAAAATGAATAGAAAAATCTATGCAAATAAATGAACCCGGTTTCTATTCAAATTTGACCCGGTTTCTATTACAATTTTAAATAGGTATCTTGTCAAAAATGAATGATTCTTATTCAAATATGAATAAACCGGGTTCATTTATTTGCATAGATTTTTCTATTCATTTTGAATAGAATCTAGTAAGTGGTCCCTGGGATAAGGTAATCTATTCAAATATGAATCGATTCTATTAAAAATGACTAATCTTTTTTTAGAGCGTAATATCTTATCATAAATACTAAAAATACAAATATTTTTGCACGTCAATGAAACGGAGCTTGAATTTATTACAAATTTGGTATCTTGTTATAAAGCATGAGAAGGATTTATAATTGCACCAAAATAAACACTCCGAATCCAAAGAAATGGTTTAAAAATATTGCACTATCTTTGTGTTCATTTACTAATTGTCAATAAAATGTGAATATTGGAAGCAAAGTATCAAGGTGTTTGTAGGAATTTGCGTTTTCATGATACTTCCGACCATAAAACTCTCTCCTCCAGTTGCTGTATACGCTCATGGTTCTCTTAACAAACAACAGTATGCGATGTATGTCGAATGTTATTCACTTCTCTTAATCCAGAACTTATTGATCCTGAACTCCACCATTACGTACTGTTATCGTATCATTTAGAGTTTTTCTTTTATGAAGTGATGCCCCTTTTAAAGACTTTCATATCTGTTCATGTGAATAACTTATGTGTAACTATTTTTTCACCCGTTTTCAACTCAACCAAAGTGCACAAACCGATTTGTTGTGTTCCGCGTAAACTGGAGTTATTCCCTCGTTGAACA
The DNA here is from genome assembly GCA_023653785.1 of Ophioderma brevispina. Classification (NCBI taxonomy): domain Eukaryota; kingdom Metazoa; phylum Echinodermata; class Ophiuroidea; order Amphilepidida; family Ophiodermatidae; genus Ophioderma; species Ophioderma brevispina. The sequence continues at coordinate 8,998 of JAMKCH010036008.1, forward strand.
AGCAAATGAGATGAAACACAAAATCCCGGACAGCCTGGCCTTTTCTTGTTAATATGAATATTATCAATGACTTACTTTTGTCGAGATATAATATTGAAAAAAAAATCGTTTTTGATTGTACCTTTTGTTTTTACTTTTAATGTCACAGATACATGTTTCATTTAATTGTTCTATTTGAATGGTTTTGGGCTTGCTTGTTTTTGCAATATTTTGTAAGTTATGTGTTATGATTTTAAATTAATTTGTTGTAGACAGGGGGTACACACATTTTCAGGTTTTTGTGTCTTTCAGTTGTACCTCCTCTATCTTCTTGTAATTGGATTATTCTTTGTGTTTTTTAAATGATGGAAAATAAATGAGTTAGTAATTTTTTTGTATAGCATGTGTGAACATAAAATGTATGCCTGTGCCGAACTCAGTTGTGTCAAAATTTGTAAAACTAGCACAAAAGGGGATCAACGACACGCCACACACCCAAATCCGTACACAAATCACTTCACCAAAAACCACACAAGGAACCCCTTGACCAGAACAAACGGGGCGCTGAGATTGACCTCTGAAGACCCAAGCGCCTTTGACCCCTATAGCCAAATCTTGTATATCACGCATTATTGCCCCGTTGTATGAAGCGAACAAAATTGAATCATCAAATGCATGAGGGGAATGATGGAATGCCAAAGGATTGTCTATTAACATGAGACAAAAGCACAACCGTACTACAAGCGTTCCGATGAAACGATCTGTCTCCTCATTTCCAGTACTAACCCATTCCAATGTAAATGGGTCAATAAATAAACACAAACGGAAGCTCAATTTAGTTATAATCAGCACACATACATTAACGCATTTTTTAAAATACAACCCATTGGCAGATGCTGACCAAACCTACTTACGGTGTGAAAAGACGTGCCCCAGTGAAAACTTTCTACATTCTTGACTATTGTATGATTAATCAATCAACATTATTTATAACGGACGCATTTACTTGCCATGAAGTGAGCCGAACCAGTGAATGCAAACAAAGATCAACCTAGAATCAATACAATTATTCATTACTGTCTGTTCAATACTTAGATGTCTGGTTTGTATTAATTATTTAAAAAAAAAACGCACGTCGAAATAAATCACTAAAAGAAAAAGTTGTGGGTATCTTGGAACCTAAGACGTTTTTCTTACAGGACAAAAAGGAAAGGCACAATTAAACCTTCAAATCTATTGAAATCTGGGTATTTCACCCTCGTTTTGAAAATGAGCGAATAAAGGTTGGGTACCATTAGTAATTAACGTTTTGTGGAAGGTTCCATTGACTCCACTTTGTAGTTAGTAAAAGTTGTCGTCGGAGCGATAATTCACGATCAATATTGTCCCCACTTGTAGGAAATGAATATGCCAACTTTGTCAACATAATCAAATCCGAACCGTTGTTTATTGCACTGAATTTGTGCAATACAAAAGAGAAGATTATTCACACGCATTCATTTGAATGACGGTATACAGAGAGCTGTCATGATTCTTTTTGTTCATACCCAACTGATACAACAGCCGGACCCTAGTCAAAGTATCGGTATTTCAACGATGCATTTATATACCCCATCATTAATGCACGCGCCAAAACACAACAACCCTGAAATCAAAGCAATGTCCACGAATCATAATTGTTCATATAACAAGCGCCCCTATATTTGAAGCGCCCCTAATTCATGAATGGCCCTGCCATCAAAGTTCAGAGTCCAAAAGTCAATATCACCTGGACCCATTTTTTGTCGTTTTGCCAATAAAATCAGTTAAATTGAATAAAAATCCCAAAGAAGAAATATGTTTTTCAAGTTGGAACCCAATGATCTTGTTGGGTCCAATTATGAAATAACACTTTTCTTTCGTTTTTTTTTCGAGAGCGTATATTTTTTGAAATATTAATTAAACCGCGGCTCTAAGTTACTGAACAGACAATAATGAATAAAGGCATCTACTTGGCCTGTCTTTATCCAGGCCAAGATAAAAACAAGACGCTAGGGTGATCTCACACGCCACCCTAGAACACCCATTTTAGCGGTAGTCCTGATGATCTTGACTAGATAGTCTTAACATTTTTATGGCTCTTGTTTATCATAGACATCGAGTCTGAACGAGCGTTTGTGCCATTTAAGCCAGATACACAGACAGCTTCTGGCTCTAACTTTACACTGCAAATGGCCTTAAATTTCATTATTTGCAATAAACGTTATATTGTGGACTTCTTGAGATCTTCTGCATCATGTGATAACCAATTTTCCATATTTAAAATTCACATTATGAAATATTCAGGTGAAACTTACTCTTGTTTATCCATAAGCTACCAAATTTGCAGCCTGTGTACATGTTGACAGAACTTTTTGGGAACAAATTGTAGCCTCGGTACAAATTGTAGACAATTATTCCTACGACTCTATAATGCTATGATGCCAAAGAAAATTATTTTTTCTTTTTTATTTAGGAAATATCATCTCACACCATCTCAAACCTTAAATGGCATGGAATCCACAGAGCAGTTTACTTTATGGCACCAAAGATTATGTCCAAATTTAAAAGATGATGCACTAGTTACAATTAGTGGAACTAATTTGAGAGCTGTAAATTATAAAAGGATATTAGATAGGAAGTTGTTCCAACTGCAACCTTGGGCGATCCGTCATAGTTCTGCAACACCAACCCGTCTCAAAGAGTCTCCCACACGTAAACGGGCTCCCACGCCGACACCTTCTCACCCCATACAAATCACGTCGGTATAAAATTCAAAAGTGCCAATTAACTTGCCCAACGAGGACGCATATCTGTTCCAGCTTTACCCCCTCCATACTTTCTTCCCACCCCATCCCCATCCTTTCTACCTTTTTAATTATTCTCTTTTATTCTTTCCCTTCCGATTTCCCCGTTTTCTTATCTTCACTTGCTTCATTCGATGCTTTTGAATCGACTCGAAAACGCGAGCGTAACACAAGGCACACTATTAGCTGCAACGATTGACTGAAAAACGGGTTCCAAAAATTCGCACAAACCATTAATGATTATCGCCAACTAGTAACCAGAAGTACTCACTCCACATTCAAAATACCACCCAAAGCAGTCCGACGAAGTTATGTCTGCATCCAAAAAACTATCGGACATAACCGGCCTCCGTCACATCCGCATATTTAATGGGGGATTGGAATTGCCTATGGGTTGATTGCGTAATTCCCGTTTAAAACAGTTCCAAATTTACCGCCAACGAACGTCCACAACACAAAAGTGATCGACGCTAACCAAATAATGCAGCGTCACCGCTGATGTTATTTCATCTTCATTAAATGATCAAGTTATATCACCCCCCCCCCCCCGGGCGTAAGACGATTTTAAAACAGTTACTCGTCCTGAAAAAAGCATTCAAGTAACCCATTAAATAACTCCTACTTATAAATTTGTTATTTCAATTATGAGTTTATACAGGGGTGAGTCAAAAAAAACTTGACCCGGATTGTGTCCCCCATTTGAAAGTTTTCTAAATAAACATATATCTAAAATATGTGATATCAACTAAAAGCACAGATCATTATCTTTAATCTGCCGCAAAGATAATTCCAATCGCGTTAAAGTATAGGCCGAGCAACAGTCTTTTAAATCAAGTAGTCCACTTTTCACCCTATCCACGGATTCCCATTGAATGCACGCGCCCCCGACCTAAGCAAATGACTCCCCAAACACTTAGAAAACTGTGTAGGACATTTCGGCGATTGAGGGCGGCTCTCATTAAAGAACGTTGCGTGACGTCAGAGATTTGAGAAACAGGACAGGTTGTTGAATCATGGAATATGTGGATTTCCATGTGTTAGAGCTGCATACATAAATTCCCCATATATGCAATCGTAAGAATAGGTGTAGCAAATAAACCATTATATCATTGATGGCTATTTCCGCGTCAAAATCGGAATTATGAGTGACGTTTCAGAGGATTACTGCATCGTTCCGTATCTAGTTGTTCTTCTTTGGCCTTTAATCGTACAGTTTGACAAGAATATTTCAACTATTCCTTCTAATCATCTTTGAACACCTTTTATCATAAGCGACTTTGTATGGCAAATCCTGAAGGTAAACATTTATCGTACCATATTTGACTTGCATTGGTTGCAATAAACTTGTGGCGTTTTCATATGCATAGATTCAACCCTTCGAAGTTTGATGTTACTGAATGCCACCCGTGTTGAAGAAAGCCACGTCGGGAGATGTTCACACACGGAAACGCTTATAACACGGGCTAAGTCATTATGTTGTAGCTGGAGTCCCGGCCCTCATTTCAGAACTAACAAACCATTCGGATAAGTTACATTACGTTTTCAAGGGATCAGGAAGGATAGGAGTTATGCAGAATCAATCCGAATCAGTGGAACGAAAGATCACAAGCTTCAACGGGCGAAGTTTTCAGAGTGACCAAATGTGATAAGGGTCTGTCTAGGTTTAGGCCTAAAGTGGTATCTTAACCCTGTCTACCTGAGCCATTTTTTGTAACAAAAAACTCCCGAAGGGGGGGGGGTGTTACTACCCCCCCTGTGAGTTTCGGTTTATGAACACCCGATTCCTGTAAATTTGGTACCAAAGGATTAGCTTAGAGTTTCTTCTTTCCATTGGTACCAAATAAGTACTAACATCCCCGTTATGATCAGTCACATGAAGTCATATGTTGCGGAAAGTACGGAAAATAATGCTGAATATGGGTGGAAAATTGATATTTCGCAATTTAGCGAGTCCTCCTCACAAACACCTAATTATAGCTCAAATGATTTCTTTATATAAAAACTAGTCATTTCCCAGCAAGTAGATCAAAAAATGCATGAAATTGATTTCATAACCTTTTTGGCGCAAAATGAATTTTTCACTGTGTGTTGTTGTCTATGGAAATGGCAGTTTTTGCTGAAATGCGAACTTTATTACGTCATTGGACGTTAACATGCTAGGCATTTGTGGTACTCTTTGGTATCAAATGAAAGAGGAGCTATCTATTGGTAACAAAATCAAAGGGTATGTGATGGGTCCTTGGTTGTGTTAGGCATGTTGGTGTTGGTACTTCTCTTCAGGAGGGGGGGGCGGGCCCCCCGATCGCTCCTTTGGATCACCCGTACTTACCTATACCCCGGGGATGTTTGTTTTTGGATAAACGGAGCGGAACATGTCAATGACAATTACATTAAATAATTTGGCACCCAAAAAAGGGGGTTGGTGGGGTTTAGAAGCCGGGGAAAAAAAACGAAGGGGGGGCGGGTCGGTAACACCCCCCCTTCGGTAGCGAGGGTTAATGGTGCAAAAACCAAACCAGTGATAATGGATAAGATTTATTTGAAAACAACATTTTTTTTCTCCAGATCTTGTTTATTTTGTTGTACAAGTATGGAAAATACTTTAAACCTCAGGAGGTTGTCACTGATGTCTGTTTCTTCATATGGAATGAGTCATTCAACTCCTCAGAAACTGATAAGTGTATCAAGTATTTATTGTTCAAATGATGTATGAGTGATGAGAACGTAGGAGAAACGGTAAAGGGCATGATGGTAAATTATGACTGAATTTTTTGGGGTTAATCGCGTCCTATTATCCTGCAGTCATAATAGCCTCGGATTTCTTCTGGACACTGATTTTCTTCGTTGAACGTCGTTCATTTCAATGTGAATTCCGTGGACAGAGCAGAAAACTGACTGCTGATTCAAACGACTGTAACTCTGTCTATACCTAACCGATGTTGACTGATTTGCAAACAGATTAAAGATAATGAGCTACGCAAGCTTCCAGATGTACCAATATGTTCGATAT
>JAMKCH010036009.1:0-15138 GCA_023653785.1 Ophioderma brevispina
GCTAGATATTTGAAAGCTGCATTTCAAATGGCAATTTTGGTCTAACTAACCAACCAAAATGCTATATGAAGGTTGGTAGAGCTTAATTGAAGGAGTTAGCTGCAAATGAGAATGGTTACATTTATAACACTTGAATTGATTTTCGGTTCGTCCCTTAACTAGCTTCTTGACAATAATACGATTCAAGTATCCTAGTCAAGATTAAACCTTATCATCATGCCTGTAACCAGGACTTTTTAGGGGGCAATTTTTTTTTTAAAAGTTCATTTTTCCCCAAATTCCCCGTGGCGAGGGATAGTTGGCAAAAGTGAATCTTTTTTGTATCAAAATATTAACCTTAATCTGACAACAAAATATAACCCTCTAATTTTTTGCTCCAATGCTTGCAAAATCAATTTTTGGGTCTTTTTTAGCCTTATTTAAGGACTTTGGGGGCTTTTTGGAATTTTGGGGGCATCCATCCCACTCCCCCACTCAATACTGTTTACGGACCTGCTAACATCAGCATGAAGCAACCTAGATAGCTTACCTTGCCTCCTTCATTGAGGTTGGTTACCATGATGATTTTGGCAACCTTCTCCTGCCACACCATTCTCCATATGTCATTTAATGATGCAACATTGGGTCCCTGGCAGGCTATGTAGGCGTTGGGTTTCCTGTAACCCTACAATTGACAAAATCATTTACAGGTTGGATGGGCCAATTTAATTATGTAAGTTTTCATCTTGATTGAATGGCCTTGATTCCAATACACCATTTGTAAAGTTTCACACCAATTCAATCTGTTTTGATATGCAGAGTTAAAAATGTGATTTCATAAACTCCACAGAAGACAATGTAAAATATTGATATTGCCTAACGAAAATGGGGGGTGCTCGTAACATCCAAACCAAACATTTTTTAACCGTAAGATTTCACAGGATAAATGATGAAAAATAGTTGCTTTCTTCAAACACTAATATTTTATCCATTTCCAGTAAAATCTGGGGTTATGGGCATGAGACTATATTAGTGATTGGGCCATGGACTAAAAGGTGCATTCTATTACCTCTGCTGCCCATTATTGAAAATGCAGCATTCTGATTGGTCAGTCTACTGCCCATTATTCTGCAATAATGGGTCGCGAATGCATTTTCTCATTATATTACGCTGTTTTCGGTAATAGAATAGAAATAAAGGGTTTGCAGTATTATTTATGGGCTCATAATGTATCCTTGGCCGGAAAAAATTAAAATAATGGACTCGGCTGCGCCTCGTCCATTATTTATTTTTTCCCGACCTCGGACACATTATTCGCCCATAAAGGATACTGCATCACCCTTTATTTCTTAATTTTAGGATTCTGGCATAGTATAATCAACATCAAGAAAAGCTAGTCAACCCTACTAACTACTGACCTGAGCATGATGCCATACTCAAGTAAAATCCCACCCCTAAAATCTATTTAGCAACCCAATTCAATCAAAACAATTTCGGGGATCAAAACATTTTACAACTCCAAATTGCATGTTAAATTTGTTTATTCTACCATGAGCATAAGCTAAAATAACTTTTATAATAAATCACCAAATGGGCCCAATTTAATTTGCATTTTATACGTTTCATGTTTAAAAATATTAACATTTTCAAACAAATAGTTATTCAGGTCAAAGGCCAGTCAAAAAACTAAGGTCACAAGTAGGGCTGCCGGCTCCCACTGACATTTCCAAATGTTGTGCAATTGCGTTCAATTTTTGTGACTATTTCAAAGTTCTTTTAAAAAATCTTTTAAAGTTGCTAAAGATTCTTAAATAACTCTTGTAATAAGAAAGAAATAAAATCGGTTCACCATAATAGGAAAAGAATTTACAATGTTTTCAAAATTCAGAAGTGACAGTAAGACTGAGGGTTCTAGTATATGTGATTCTATCTTGAAAGTGAATTTTGAGTTCAGACAAGATTTGTGCATTATCCCACACCCAAATCCAAAAAATGTCAGCTTAAAAAGATCCCGTTACAGACGGGCTCCCATATCTGGCAACCAAAACACTGGAATAACTTGGAATTTACTTATTCACTTTAAAGGTTCTTGTTCCGATTTAGGTGTATCGTGTCCTCTACTTTAGAGGTGGGACATGTCCTTATATGTTGTTGTTTTGTAGTCTCCATCGGGGGATAGGGGAAAAACCAAGTGTTAAATTCATAATAAATGTATTCAAAATCAATAATCTCTGTCCCACAAATAACTGGCCATTTCTTGAAAAAAAAATTAAAAGGTCACTTCAATTTCATTTCCCCAATATAGTGGACTAAGGATACACATAGACTTCAGCAAAACAAGGAATTAAAGATATTCAATCACCGGCCGGTATGCGGTGTGTAGGTGTTTAGAAAACACTCAGATTCCCTTTCATCTGGGAGGCAGGACCATTGTTATATGTCGTGGCAGCTGAAATGATTTCAGGTGTTACCGCTTCCAATTTAGACTGAGTACTGTTTCAGGAACAAAATACTTATCCTCCCTCACAGATATATAATAAATATGAGTTCTATAGTGCGGGTTCAATTAACTTTGGCCAGATTTTTCATCATTTATGAGAAAGGAAGAAAACATGAACAAACATCATGAGAGAATGTTGCAGGGCAAGCTTTGACCCTAACAACTTGTGCAGAACCAAAATCACGTAACATATTGCTAACTTCATTTCTAACAAATTTTACCGCCGTTTTCAGAAGAAAATGTAGTGTCAACGACACCTATATTATAATGTACACTGGTTAGTTATTGTGAGAGAGGACGGGTATTTGTCACTCAACCCGAATCGTGGACAGGGGTAAACCTGGCTAAAACAATGGCCCCAACATAGGGCCATTGTAATATCTTTTCGCTCATGGGTTGCTGAAGTCTTTACATATCAATGGTCTCTGATATTGGGAAAAAAAAAAGAAAGAAATGATGGTGACATTTTATTTATTTTTAAGAAAATGTGCCAGTTTTATTTGTGGGAACAGACAGTTATGTGATTGTTAAGTAAATTGATTATGAATTTACAAGTGGTTTCCCCTTAGCCCCCCGAGGGGGACTACAGAATTTGTTATACAGTTGGTTATTTGTCCACGTCCCATAGTCTCCTGATATGAGAGCCTGGCAATAGAAGCAAATAATGCACATTTCAAGGCTCTGTTCAGATTGTATATTAATATTGATGGTTAACCATTAATCGGCAGTTTTTTTTTTTTGGTCTGTATCTTGGAAAAGAAAATGGATTTGAGGAAGCTGAAATTTCAGGGTGACAATAAGAAAAATTATGGTATTTCAATAGCCAATACCCAAAACTGATGCTACTTCTGGGGTAAATCGAGGGGGTCCCAAAAGGCAATCGAAACAAAGAACCTTTCTCATCGAATGAAAAACTACATGTAGCAAAACCTAATGGCATAAAATACAGTATTCCCTGTAAACATGCTAATGTGAGATTTTAACATTATTTAAATGGGAGGATTATTTGGTGGTTCTGTGCGCCCTCGCTGCAGCAAGCTGATGAGTTTTTGGCCCAAAGATGGTCCTGGACCATATATTTTAACTAGTCTCATAGCGGCACTATCATGATTATGTGTGTGCTCTATTCTGTTAAATGTGTTTTTAAAATAACACAAAGGAACGATGTGTTCGGCCGGTTCGGAGTGCATGCGTTTATGTCTGTGGGGGTGCTGCCTGTAACCCGAAAGTCGTGGGTCGATTCCCACTCCAGGAGTACATTTTACTTCAATAGTATTTTGTCTGGGGTTAGAGATTGCAATGACAAACAAGCGAACATGGAGTAGAAATAGTTGAAGAGCTGCCTTATCGAGATAATTTAACCCTTTTTTCACCCACCCACATTAATTTAGGATTTATCCTTGAACTGTCACCTAAAGGTATATCTAGATCTCTCAGCATAGCAATTAACATGCATTCTCCTGTCAACACCCTTGTTAAAGTTTGAAAAACTTTAAAAAGTCCCCCTAAATGGAAGCAAACTTCTCATCTTTGGATTGTTCCAACTCTGCGATACAAAATATATTTCTTATGTTTTTCAAGTACTTATGTATTAAAACTTGGAACGCTCAGGCGTTCTAGGGCGTGCGAACGGTATAACTGCTTATGGTCCTGGTACCCGTAAAGCCCATGCATGATATACTTCCATTTGCAGACGAGCGACGGACATGCGCAACACGGATTTTGACCCAACTTCAAGTGTCACGCATGCTTGCTCATGAGCAGAAATCGCTCACCGCGACTAGAAGTATATCATGGGGGGGGGTTAACACAAGTCAATCTGCATCTCAGTTTTCAAATGGGGACTTAAACATTTGACCTCTGGATGACACCACAAAAAACGCTATGAATTCCAAAAGATCAAAGCACCATCCCAAATCATTACATACAAAAAGCGTTATAGTAACATGCTATACTTACATCAATATAGAGCATGATTATAATCCGAATGAGGGTCACCTTCTAGAAGTTTTAATTTCACACGAGAATGGTCATCTGTGACAGGGGGAAACATGAAGTGCAATCATACACGGGATTGATTGGCAGTTGTTAACCAACATATAAAATCATTCTCTGAACAATCCTTAATATAAAGAGACAATGGCACATTTGAAAAATAGTGCCCCCCTCAGATTTGTTCAATTGACATTTTTGCACGGCTGTTAAGCTTTATATAATGTAGCCCTCATCTGAAATTATTAACGCCCAAATCAACACCCCTTAGGGGTAAAGCGGAATTATTTTATTATTCTTATTAGTAGGCAGGGTTTAGTACGGAACCAAACCACGTAAATATTCATTGGTTGTTGCCTAATCTAATATGAGACGACATTTTAGATAGCGCGTCGTTTGTGCGGAAATGTGTACGCGGCGTGTATAAGGTAAGCAAGTGCACGCAGCTACACGGGTTGGTTAATTTTGACAGCGGGGGAGTATTTTCGCTTTGTAAATCTAAAATAATTGAAAAAGAAAATAAGAAAGTAAAAATTAAAACAACAACAAACTAATAGATGAGAATTAAAAGATAGGATTTGTTGTTTTGCCTATTAATATCGTGTCATATTGGAGGGGCCAGTCCAATATTTTTATCGTAGTGGATACGACTGCCGCCGGCATCCACTACTGAAAATATTGGACTGCCCAATCAATATGACACGATATTAGATAGGACAAACAAACAAATCCTATCTTTTATTTCTCTAATTAAAATCACTCTGAGTGGTTTTAGTCAGTAGAAGGGATCATGGTGTTTGAAACACAAAAAAACATAAACACACCCACCAGAGTGATTCCCATGGTATTCCCTTTTGTTTAGTCGGTAATCTTGGGTTTTAGTATCATAAGTAGGAGTTTGTGCTGAATTCATGTAATAAAACATAATTGTGATTAAAGTTACAAACATGACCCAAAAACTAGACTAAAGATCACTGGATGTCTTTAGTCTAATTATTAAGGGCTCCTCTAGACCGCGTGAGTAAAAAAAAAAGTTACACTTCCTTGATAGTTGTGACATTCCCTGGACTAATATTTCTTGAATGGTTGTAACTTATGAATAGAATACATAATCTCGGCTTTTTTTTGATACCAAATTTATGGGGCTATGTTGCATTGGTTGATTGCACAGGGGACAATTACGAAACCATGTCAATTGTGATTGCGACCAAATTAAATAACGAAAACCACGGGTTCGAATCATGTGATGTGTCATCTCTTATTACTACCCATGGCTTAATTGGCGCAATCATAATTGGACATGGTTTCAGGAATTGTCCCCTGTGCAGTAATCTGCACCCATAACCCCATTAAATTTGGTATCAAAAGATTCAGGAGGATGTATTCAATTAATGTTACCCAAACCATTCATGAAAGTATTAGTCACATGGAATATCAAAACTTATCAAGTAGAAGTGTTATACTTTTTTTTGACTCACGCTTGTATTTTATGGTTTGGTATGTCGGCCATAAAATATATCTGAATTTGTCCTTGGTCACCGACTCCATTTGCAGCAAATTAAAGACATTTATATTGAGGCTGAAAATGTACCAGTGGCCACTTTAAAATAGCTACACTGTACCTGTACATATATTTCACATTTGTGAAAGGAAGAATGTCATTTCTTTCATTCTTCTTCAAAGACAATTCACCCTTTTGTGTAAACTTGTTCACAATGGCAAGGGAAAACAATAGAGAAGTCAATAAATACAAGCACGACTATCAGGATGTATACCATAGAAGTGAAAATATACAAGGATACCACAAGCAATAATCTTGGTATCTGTTCTTTTGGTGATTCTCAGGTTCATGGAGACAGCCAAGGGTGAGTTGAACCATCTGGTAATGCCTGTGTTTTATGATAACAAACACATATTCTAATGGTTCAAGGTTTTACCTCACAGCTGGAATATTGTCTGGCTAAACCAAAGTCAATTTAAAAATATCACGGTTCCTCGGCCGCTTGTGTCGCCTGCCATGTGACTTTGGACCTCTTAAAACAATCAGGGTTTGCAGCCAAAACAAAGTTGGTCCCAATGAAACTCACTGTTTTAATTCAGGTCAATTTTACATTTCAGCCATCTTACAACTTGACCTTGGTATATGACCTGTGAATCATCAACATATGCGGGATCACATGACTCAAGTTTGGTTTAAACCATTGAGCATGCGGAATAGAGGCAAAATGTTAAACCCCTTTCCCACAACAGACTACATCAACAAGGCATCATGAACAAAGTGATATCACTATGGTCTGCCTGCTTGAAGGCAGGGCAACACAAAAATACCGGCCTTCCCAGAATGCTGGTGTCATCTGCCATTGTGCTTTGTGAATGAGGACAGGGGCACAAGAGGTGACCACACAGGGGAGACTATGACCACAAGAAACCAAGGCAATTTTATAATTCTGACCATTTAAAGTCAGATGAGTTCAAAAGGTCACATGAGGTCACCAACATATGGGACATTATCCAAGGGCCATTGTATCTAAGTGTCACGAAATTGTTCAACATATTTGGATACCCAAGCAATTCATATTCTGACCATAAATGTTTTGAATTCCCAAAGAGTACTGGTGAAAATTAAACATTGTCAACCAAATATTACTTTTTTTCAAATACAAGATTTTTGACCATTCGGTAAAAGTGATTTTGCATATCGCAAATCGCAAAAAATCTCAAACATCGATTTTGCATGTCTGTAACAGTATATGTATCCCAACCATACCCTGCAAATGATAATACCGTAAGCAGCTAAGAAGACAAAATCTGATATGTTAGCCAATTGCTGTCTAACGACACTTTCCTTTTCTACCCGTATGAATGGTAGAGTCATATCTTTTGACACTAGCTGTTTTTTCCTTCCTTTTTTGTCGACTCTTACTTGAAAAAGTAACATATGAGGATTCTAACAGCTATACCCTTCACTTTTAAGCTCTTCCTCGCAATTTACAATATTTTGCCCCATTCCTAATGAATCACGGATAGTGTCTTTAAAAAAATCATCAAAATTTGAATTTTTGGTATTTTTGTTACTGGCAATAGATAACATAAACTTTAAGATTGGTTTGGTTTGAAATCTGTGTATTAAAGACCAGAAGGCAGGTACCTTTTATCTGATTCTTTAACTTTCTATACGTGCGTATCGCAAATTCCAACTTGCAGATAAAAAAGCCTTTCTGTGAATATCCCAGATTTGTAAACGTAATATTGTGCCCATGACCTGTACACCTTTGGACCTCAAACAAATGATATTATTGATCTTTGTTTAATTCTGTACTTGTGTAAACCACAATCAGCCTGTTAGTGTAGATTTTTTGAGTCGTCATCTCTGTATGTCTATATGTGGGAGACGGTACATTTCCTCAAATCTTATTTTTTTACTATTTGTTGTTTTGTTTCTATGGTTATCTTTGATTTCTACTCTAGAACATGCATTTCCACAGTTTATTATTATCTCATTCTGCGTTATCCCTTTAAAAAAAACACCTTTATTCTGGGGATGATGCTATTATCCCATGTCGACCTTTAAAGGTTCAACAGAGATTTCAAGACATCCCTATTTTTTCTGTGAGGTATGATTTCACATAGATTAGACAATAGATTTCCTACATTTGATTTGGTAATAGAATCACTTAAAAGAAAATAAAAGGAATTGTATATGCATTATTCAAGAGAAAACAAATGCCAATTTCGTATTTGCTCTATACAAATTATAAATTTCACAATTTATGTGTCAAAGAAACAGTTCTCAGCTTAATATTCTTTTCAGAGGTGATATTTTAGATAGATAGCTTTGTGCACACCAGTACCAAAATCAGAATTTTCACATTTTTTAGGACACATGTTCTTTGAAAATCTCTTGTTGCACCTTTAATATCTCTTACATTTTTTGAGTTTTTTATTGAACAACAACTTCTACCTACAGCCTGTCCTCAAAAAAAAATTTTGGTGCAAGTGAAAGCGCCCTCTTGATAATTAAAAAAAAAATAGAAAATTGGAAGAAAATACTGTTGTGACATGGGCTTACATCAAAGTCAAGGGCAAGAATATTCACTTTTCCAAATGTGTTTGTTCTGTTCAATATGCCCTCGTTTTATTGACTGTACTGTACATGTATTTGGATATACAGTTATATTCAATCACCATTGTGATTTTAACCCTTTTGGTCGTCAACTAAACATATCTTCAGATTAAAACAAGTAAAAAAACAAATTGAATAGAACAAAATGGCAATTGAAAGCTAGAATGCACCTATGTCACCAACATATTTCTAATTGCCAAAGAGGGCACTTTTTGAGCTTGCACAGTTTTTTTTTTGAGACAGGCTGTATTCTAATATTCAAGCCTATTCCTGATATTCCTGTTTCAACAACCAGCTGTAGAGCTAGCCCTTTCTTTTCCTCACATAATTAGCTACTTGTGTTATGATCCACCCTCAATGGTTTGCGACCCCTATGCCGTCTTGGCTGCCCCCTTGACCCTTGCCATTCTGTCGAGAATCCAAATTGGAGAGGGCATCGTCGGACTCAACATGTTCATTCCGGTTTTTTCGGTACTCGGATTGATCGGTTTTGCCGTGGGCTTCCCCCCTGCCAGTCTTGTTCACTGGGTGGTCAATGAGCAACGTTAGTTTTCCTTAATCCAATGTCACAACGATTGGTTTTTTTTGTATAATATTTTGATTTGTTACAAAGAGAGACGAAAATCCGTGAAGATAAACGATAAATTCTGCCGGGGGGTGAAAACGGGGTGGTGGTGGGTGGGTAGGGGGATGTGCGGCTGAGAAGGGTATCATTTTCTAAGTGATTTTGGCATATGATCGGTCCTTTCTTGAATTAAGTATTATTAAGGGTTGCAAGTGATTTTCCGATGGTCAATCAGGAAAGAAAAAGGAAGAATGCATTGCAAAACCCGAGTGTGAAAATAGTGAGCCAGAAGGGCCGCTCAAAAATAAATGTTAACAGAAGTTTCTTCAACTCTGCTCCCACCCCAAAATTCCACAAGCACGGTATAAGGATGGGTAGCAAATCTGTCCTTTTTTGGTATCTGTCAGGTAGTGGTTGAAACACCCGGCCGCACATACCCAAACCAAATGAGTGAGAAACCCCCTCTCCAGGGGGGGGGGGGTTCTCCCCGCGACGACTAGGGATGCTCACACATCTTGATTTTCCATGACAGGAATTGCCACAGACTGTCATGGACTTTCACAAACCCTTGCTGTTTTTTCCAGAATGTAACCAATCAAAATTATTTCGAATTTGTGGAAGTAAGGTTCAGTAAGTTCAATTTATATGTCTGATCTTTTCGCATATATTGTGCCTTTTTAAACCACGTTAGGGTGCCTTTCACTTACAATTTTAGACAATTTTTTAATTTTTTACTTTTTTCATATCAAAGATGACCTTTGATTGGTTCTTGTTAACGTCACCTACACAAATTAACGGACACCAAGTATACATACTCACGCACCAATGACGTATTTAGCTGCACTAATTCGTTTTCATCAGGTTTTCTCATATCGGTCTTTCGGAGTTCTGATTAGTAAAGTAAATAAATAATCAAAAAAAGATATCCAAAAAAATTACTGTAGTACAAGGGTTAACTGTCGCTTTTTGTTAAGGTTTTATAAATTCATCAATCAGTAATTGTATGATTAGTGTTGACAGGGTCAAATTCAGTAGAACGGGACTTGGTCAAAATTTTTTGGCTGAATTGGCGTCAATATGGATTGTAGAAAGCCATCAGCTACGATTCCGCTGCACCATCACCAAAAAATACTGCAAGTTAAGATCCATCTGGCAGTTAAAGATTATAACATAGAGATGGAATAATAAACCAAGAGGGGAATTGCGTGTATTATTGATAGCCCAAGCCCCCGTACGGATTGCTATCACAAACAGCGCGCCGTGGTTTTTGCTGCGTAGCACTACGCGTGTCGTCACTGTTGAGCGCAAGCACACGCATTATAAACATCTGTGCCGTCACGCGTTATGTTTTCAGTGTGCCATTTCCCAGGTTCATTGTCTGATCGCCGATTTTTTGCAATAATTATGGAAATACCAATTCCGATGAAAGAAGAAAACCCATGACATTAAAAAGATTCCTGCATCCTAAGCACAAAAAAGTCTCACGAGACCCCTTGGTAATTTTGTAGGAAAAGAGAGATTTGAGTCAAAGTGTGATAGCATGTGGCATCAGTTGTTATTGTGTTTTGCACTCGCTGAGTGTGACGAACGTAAAAATACCGCGTGCTCATAAATATGCATTAAGTGATTTTCCCAAATACGACGGATACGTAAAACCAAATATGGTGGTGCCCAAAAACTATGTTAATGAAGTCCGTATGCTCATTATAATACTTTGGGACCTCGATTTTTTGGTTAGCCGGTTTCGGGAGAATCTTCGGGTCTGGGTTATATTATGTCGTTAGGACTCTATACACAGGATTCTGGGGACAAAGAGCGTAAAAACTTGGTAAGAGAGAATTTGTACAGGTTTCAGGGAAATAAGAGTGGAAAAGTCTGAAATACACTACAGTATGACCTTGAATTTGGCTCTACACACTGTCGTCACAGAATAGAGCAACTATTATAGATACTAAGGGTTTCTTGTGGTGCAAGTGTCATTTAGATTGGCTCAGGGGTCTGAAAAGGCCCAGACAGACAGGACAGGACAGCAGACAGATGCCGACAATTTTGCTATGACAAAATCCCCCTTCTGCTTCTAACGTGGAGGAGATTGAAAAACTGGGGACAGTACAAAGTGGCAAAGGTCTAAAATACACAATAATCGTCCTTCCATAATATACTAGTATGCAGCAACATTGATGTACATATTCCAATTAGGGACTCTGTAACAGAATAAAGATAGGGTGCAAGGTGTATAATACGATTAAGCAGAAGCATGGTACACATGCATGTATGGCTCCCACATATAATTCCTACCTTTGTCTGATGATTACACCAGCAAACGCAAGTCAACAGCAACATTATGCCTACCATAGCCCATACTAACCACGATTGTGGCTTGTTGAACTACTGCCACCTCATTACCACTTGTACACAACTGTGGATTACCCATGAAGATAAAAAATGAGGACATAACATACTGCTTGTGGTTGTGGAACAAGCGCACCACAAACAATTGATATCTCTGGTCTGCCCACTGTTTGGGTGCAACATGCCTCCATGTCCTCATATCTGGCTAAGCAGAATTTAACCACAGTGTTTGACATGAAAAGAAGGATGTTTGGGTTATATGTTTTGCTTGGCATATTTCTAGCCTCAATCTGCCAAAATGCTTCTCAAGCTTAATCATCAATCAATTTTCAAGCTTAACACAGCAAAGCACGTCCGCATAGTTAAGCCGTTTTTCTCGAGCGTGGCATGGATGAATGGATGCATAACATTTTTTGCTTTATTATTGGTGCGCTAACTGCCTTGATGTTGCATGTGGGTCCTTTTTTTTTTCAATAGAAAAAACAATTCTCAGTCTGATTTCCCAACCAGAATTACGCGGTGCATAATTAAATGGCCCCTACAGCTGTGGTTTAATCTTATTTTTTCACTTTTTTTGACAATCTGCAAATAAGCTAATTCATATTCCTAACTTGTCCTAAAGTATACAGCACATGACCTTGTCAGTTCACCATGCCATGTTAGAAGTTCAATGACTAATTGGGTTTAGACTGTAGATTGGATTAATGCTTTCGCTGCCTGCCCGCCCATCTGTCTGCCTTCCTCCATCTGCAGTATAGATAAGCCACACAACACATTGTGTTGTAGGGGCCAAATGGTGACCCCATAAAAGCTCAGGTGAAGTGCGCAATTTATATAAAAAAATTCATGACAATATTTTCCTAACTTATATCTGTCAAAATTTGTTAGTTTATAATGGTTTTAGCCCAAGACCACCTCCGACCAACGATTTTTATTCTTGAATTTGTTGTTCGTATCAATGAAACCATATTATGTATAGTTAAGGGAAAACTATGTGGTTAATAATATAAAATGACTCTAACTCCTTCAAGAACCAGGAGATTTTCAGTCTGCACTGATGTAGAACACTAGCCAGACCTATTCAGAGTCCTAAAGCAGTTATCGAGCAGGTGGATTATTAAAACCTGCAACCGTACATAGCATCATGGGGTAACAAATACCTCGGGTCCCACGACCGCTTATTCGCCTGGCCGTCACAGTTTGTGATAGGCCTCACCTGAATTTTGACCTTGATATGGGGACCGTTTGACCTCATGCCTAACAAATGAGAGATTTTGCATTACAGCTCCATATCCATTTTGGTTTCCATTTGAACTTCAACTTAAATGAGGTCAATTTTTACATTTTTTTTTTTTTTTAAAATTATATTGAATGACATCATGACCTTTCACCTTGGTATGTGACCTTTGACCTCTCAACAAATGGGGGAATGCCAAGTTGCACCTGTGACCCAAGTTTGGTTTAAATAATATCCATCGAAGTAATGTGGTATTAAGGCAATGTGTAACCCTTTTCACATCACACAGAAACCACAGAATCAACAACAATAACAGACATCAGACAACCACCACCTCAACAACAACAGTGGACAAAGTTCCTATGTGCCTTTCCCTGGCCTTAAAAAAGAAGGCAGGCGACACAAAATGGCTTGTGGTCATTGTTAGCTTGTTCACCAAGCAGTCAATGAGGAAGCAGTCTTAAACTTTTGTTGGCTGACAAACGATTGAAAAAAGCAGTCACACAGGTACAGTACCAATGTATTTATTTATAGTTTTTTTAAGAATTAAATACCCACCTGTATATGTCATTGGTGGTCCCCATTCCCATGTTTCCTGTAAAAACATTTTGAATAAAAACACAATTTTATATGAAATCAATCTCACTTGCGACAATTGAAGGACGTATCCAAAATAATTTTGCTATGTTGATATTTTAAGGTGAATGGCTGCAGCTATATTAGCGAGCTTATATGAGGCCGCTAAGTTTAACTGCTGACAATTATTTGGACCCCTAGTGGTCAATCGCCACAACTTAAGAACTAAGGACCTGGTTGACCAATTGTCGCATATTTCAACTCGCCAATGATGAATGCTTGTAGTTATGATATTACTGCTTTAATTAACATGCACGCCGTCACACATCTCTCCAATCATCAAACTTCTCTCCAAGAAAGAACTGATTTCCGTTGATCAAATCATGATCTGTTGGAATATGTTCTTTACCTTTAACCCACCCACCCACCACGTATTTCCATACGATAATGTCCTTTTACTACCAGCAAACTGAAGGCGCAGCGATGGGCTCGCCAGTCTCTCCATGTTGCTAATCTCTTCATGGAGGACTTTGAACAGAAAGCGTTGGCAGCATTTTTCCTATTCCCCTATTCCATTCTATTGCGTTATTTGCACGTGGACGAACGATGGTCATAATTACAAGAACTTAAGAGATTAATTCCCAGACCAATCAACTCGCAGCCTCCGTCCATCAGTTTACCATTGAGAAAGAGGAAGATGGGAGTCTTCCTATGCTTGAATTTGTCCATAGACATAACTGCAACCTAAAATTTAAGTGTTCCGCAAACCTACCACACGGACCAATATCTGAGTTTCAAGTCCACTCATCCGCTCCACACACAATTATGCGTCAACGGGACTCTCTGTGACTGCACTCATTCAATTGTGTCAACCAATGAGGACCACACCAGACGAACTGTCTAGAGTCCACAGATCCTGGCTATTTGCGGTTATGAGAATGGAGCTGGGACATGCTAACAGAAACAAGGCTAAGAAGATCCGGCCAGAAATCCACCGTGGCAATCAAAGAAAAGGCAGATATGCCATCCCATACATGCGGGTTGTCGAAAGCCTTTCCAGCGTCTCTTCCGATCCCATGGCATTATCACCCACTTAAACCTTCAAACACAATCAGGAAACAATGTTGGTGCATCCCAAGGACAAAACCGACAAGCTGGATAAATGTGGTGTTGTTAACGAACTAACCTGCTTAAACTGCCCCTCCACATACAATGGTGAAAGTCTCAGCTCGTCGAACACAGCAGACCATCGTCTCAAGTGGTAGACATATTGCCACTTGGCCCATTCCATGACTGGGATTGAGTTAAAGGTCTAAGACAGGCACTGAACTGGTTCAAAAGAGGAGTTAAGGAAGCCATTGCCAGTTACATCAATCCGAGGGGATTAAACCGGACCCTGACAAGGGACGACCATCACTACTCACCAGCATATTATTCCATTTGGTCATCTGACCAATCACCAACTTCCGGTCAGACAACCCTGAAACCCTGGCACTCATTTCCATCAGTAGGCGTGAAGAATCGGTGGATACTGGTCGCCGGCCCACCACACTCAAAAACATTTAAGGTTAATTGTGAGAACTTGGTTAAAACTTTACATATAGCTATATCAACTTTTTTATCAAAATAGCTGCGTCACCACTAGGAGATTGAATTATGATTTTTTTCCTACTTTTGGTGAGATGGTATCAAATGCACCATAAAGTGTCCAATGGTATAATCCATGCCGGCATTGGGTGGCAATATTCCGGCATTGGTATTCGTTTAGAAAAGTAAATAATTGGCCCCATAAAATATAGATTAACCTATATTGT
>JAMKCH010036010.1:0-25110 GCA_023653785.1 Ophioderma brevispina
TAATAGCTGCCGAACCACATTGGAACGCATTGCATCTATATATTCATTTTTCATTTGCTTGGCACGTTCTAAAATAAAAGAGTTAAACCACATCAAGTGTTATTTGCTACTTATTTTTATCACACTTTAAAGCACTTGTCTTGAATAAACGACTACATAGTCACTACATACAGTATATCCCACGGGACAAATCGAACATGCGAAAGGTTTATTATTTATATTGTTTGATTTCGTTTGACTATTTCTTTTCATATCAATTTTGAAATACTTTAAACGTGCACTTAGTCTTCACCAATTAAACCTCTGAACTCATCTTAAAATCTACCTAAGAAGATTTTATATGCTTTTAAGAAGTCTAGTGTAAATATATCTATAATAGATTCCATGTAACGGCATTGAAAGAGCAATAGCAGGGCTACACAAAGGCCTAGGTCATTCTTTATTTTATATGGCTTGGGTAAAAACAATGGTTTCGCAATTTGCTTATTTAGTACCAATAGAGGACGGAGTCCTCAACAAACAGATGGAAGAGCTAAAATCTGCGGATAAAACTGGGAATTGTACAACCACTTGGAATATCATCCATACTCTCTGAAAGGTATACCAAGCGAAATGTGAAGGTAAAAAAGAGAGATGGCACTGCTCCTTTTAGCGAAAAAAGAACTACTGGATGAGTGGAAATTGTATGCTGAGCATTTGATCACCACCTTCCTGAAGATCCTCAGCTGTAATGGCACAATCCAAAGCTGCTGCTTTGTTGTTTTTCATGGCTGCTATTGCTTTGGCAGTCTCTTCACAAGTAGGGGGTTAACACAAATGGGAAGATCGCCTTCTTCTGCTGGTTGTGGTAATTGTAATAAAGCTAAACTACTGTCATTGTTAAGCAATGAACTGAAATGATGATGATGCTACCAATTTGAAATAATGATCGAGGTCCAATGACATTTAACACTCCCCCGAAAGTCTACGGTGATGGAATCTGGTATAAATTAGTTAAAATCCTTTAATTCTTTGAAATGCTGTGTAACATGTCTAGCAGCATACCTTGTATTACTCGTCTATTATGTATGAATGAAGGTCATTTTATTATATGTAACATTTTTTCGACGGGTATTTCAGAACAAAACACTAAACATCTACTAAACAGAGGAGAATAACCTTTAGATGCGTACCGTCCTTTCCACTCGGTTGTAAGGTCCAAACAGTACTGGCTTTACACGGGTCAACCTTGCAAATATTTGATATATCGACGCCATCGGTTATAGGTTGAGCCGGATTGTATCTAATCAAAACAATAATAAATACTTTAGACACGTAAATAAAATTCAAATGTAGAACAATATACTTTTACATATTTAAAACCGGCATTTTGGATATATAAAACAAATTTCATACACATTACGTTAGAGCAGGAGCAGAATATCATATTGGGCCTTATTAAAGAATTCGTTTACCCCCCCCCCCCCCCCCCCCGGCCCACTACAGAAAAGGTTCAACAACTTTGGTAGTTAGTATGAACCCCTACATCAATGCGAGGTAGTTATACTCGATTCGCCGCTGATATAGGAGCTGGGGAAAGGTTTGGGTCATATCCATTCGGGGGGAAATAGAGAGAAAGCATTCAAATCTATTCAAGAAGTCGCTTCGCTGTCCTAAAAATAACGTACTGGAAAGTGAATGGCAAGAAAAAATCCATTTTGATTACGGTACTGTTCTGAAGTGACCTTTGTACAGTTTAATGCAAATAGATTTATGAATAATTCAAATCACTCACTGTTACAAAACGACTGTGTTTCGGAATTAAAACGCCCTCAGATTTATTAAGAATTTTTACGTCTCCACGTCTCCTCGTACATTTGTAAGCCTAATGGTCCTTCAACACTGTTCCTAAATGTACTAACAACATACATACATACATAAACAGCATTTATAAGCGCCCCCTTCCACCAATGCTGTCAAAGCGCCAACAAAATCATCAAAAGCAACAACCAGAGTCAATATGGTGGATGGTATACTACAAATGATGTCTTCAAGCCCGTTTTGAAGCTAGGATAGTGGACACGGCATCCCGGAGTTTTTTTGGAGGCAGGCGGTTCCATAGTTAAAAGGGCAGACACAAAAATGATTTGTCCCCAATACGATTTTTGGCCAACGAGGAACACACCGGTAAGAAGTGTTTTATCCATAGATGATCGAGTGTCGGAACCAGTGGTGTATTGCTTTAGAATTATGCAAATGTACTCTATTAAAATGAAAGATGAATTTTTTTTTTTTTTAATTTTTTAGTTATTTTTAAATTAACTCTAATCGAATGGCTTTTAGCTTTATAAGAGCGATGAAGGAGGAAAATGCAACCCGACACCTTCGCTCGCGGTTAACAGAGATCACCCTCTTACCGAGTGGCTCAAACTGCCACTCTGCTTCGGAGTGAAGCCAATCGAATCTTATCGACCGATGTTGCTCTAAAAAGAGTGGAAGAAAATGCTCACTTTTTTCGAGTGAACTATAGCCAATCGAAACGCCGCAAATCGAGTATTATTTTCGAACAAACATGGCGCGGGACGAGTTACGGGGGACCGTCAGCAACGGTTTTTTGAACGAAGTTGGACATTAGTTGAAGAATCACTTCATAGATATCTTCAGGGTGAGTATATTGTGGGGTGGTCCACAGTCATAGCATTAAGACAAAGTGTGGAGAAGCATTAAATGTTATTTACTGTATATCACTCGTACTCCGGTAGTTGCGACAAGAAAGCATATCAGTAGCTTCCCACAATGCATTGCTTCAATGGGAAGTTTTTGTACAGGTAGTCATGTGAAGTGTTAGGATGGAAAATTCTTAAAATGCAAGTTCGTGATCAATACTTCATTTACCCATGTTTCATTCTCTAACGATTCTTCACACAGTAGTGTACACACAACCTCCATTGGAAGGCAATGCTTGTGGAGGAGCAATGAAATCGTCTCTTGTCTGCGCCAGGCTCCCGGCCCGGGATAGGCTTACAAATGTACGAAACGCACATGCATGCCTGTCACGGGCATGCATACCGTGATCATTACACGTCATGCAGGCCACCAATCAGGCATGTCTCACTGAATCCTTGCCAATGATGCGCCAACAATTGTCATTCATGTCACGATGCTAGAATTATGAACCTACACATACATATACTCACCAACAAACAAAATTCCTAAAGAAATCAAACTCTTAAGAGTGACTAGTTCAACTATAAAAAAGGAGTTATTCACGTTTCACTCTTTCCTTAGAGTTATTTTGTTCACTCTTTATTTTTGAGTGGAGCTTCACTCTAAAAGAGGCACACTCAGCTAGCTCTTTTGTGGAGTGAGATTTCACTCTTTTAGAGTGGTTTTTCACTCTTTCGTTTTAAGAGAGTACATTGACAAAGTAATTCCCGAATTATTTAACTAAAGAATTTTTAATTTGGGCAACGTGTAATTACAAAGTTGTGCGAGCGTTTTTATGTGTTAAGCTAAGGTTTTCATTTCCAAATATTTTAATCAACATGCTCACCTGTTAAGAAAACTAGTTTGAGTCATCTATGAGTGGGTATTGACTAGTGTATTAGTCGTATTAGTTTAGATAACGTAGAAAGTAATGATGAGGCAGTAGGTTGTCCTTTAACAGCGCGAATCGAGTATAGTACTCTCAACGGTTTACACACAGAGGACAAACTTCTAAAAATGCCCAATCATGTTGAAATGTAGGCCTTTATGTACATCCAATCGTACGGATTCCAAAATAATATATAGTTGTAACGCTTGACCATTGGATTTTGAGTTATAAGGTAAAATGACTAAAATGACTATGTCAACTACAAACCAAACATCCTTAGGCGTTAAGATTTCCCGGGGGTAATGAGAAAAATAGTAGCGATTTTTTACAACTACTGTACTTTACAAGTAGTATTTTAATGTTGTTAGGAAATTGCGGGTATTTTTTTTGCCAACATTGCAATTAACCGTCACATCTTCATGCATTGGTCCCTGTGGAAGATGTGTAGTAAAGTCCTCAACAGGGGAAGTGTGAAATCAAATGAATAGCCCTTTGAGTAACGAAATTTGAAATCCACGCTCTTTCTGTGAGGTATATAGGTTCCTAGTGGGATTATAGGATAACTTCTTCTAAAAAACGCACCCTTCTGTAAAGACTTCCACGAAGATTGGGTTGGATTTTTAAATGGAATAGCCCCACAGGTTTGACAAAACCATTACCCCTTTGGGAAATTGTCTTCCACAGAGGGAGCTGAATTTTTTTTTTAAATAGACTGGCTCAATATTCACAAACGACCCTTCTACCAAAATGGCTCTTATAAAATTGTTTCCTTCTTCAAATTTTCTAGACTATAATCATCACACGACCCTACACAGTAATGTAGCGCAGCAGAGGAGATGGACTTGTAGCGGGACTCATGAGAGGGCAATAACGTACCTATGGTTAAGGCAGCGTATTTCAATTAGATGGTTTTTCCTACTCTCCACTGCCCACCAGAATGATGTCGTGTACGATACCAGGTCTCGGTAACGTGATAGATTGCACGTAAGTAGGCGCTCGGATTAGCTTTTGGGCCTTGTGCTTGCAATTCTTGAGGAATTACTTCTATTGGTAATTCTAAATATTGAGAGCGTATAATAATAATAATGAAGAATATTTATATGGCGCTCTACAAAGAACACAGTGCCTTACAAAGCATACAGTACAGAATTTATCAAAAACAAAATTAACCAAATATTAAACATAAGGAAATAAGTGTGTTTACTAGACGTTAATGCGGCGCCATACGGCCAATCCGCGACAGCGAGCAAAAACAAATACGGGGAGACGTTTTGAAATATCGGTAGTGGAGGAATTGGCCTGCTGCTTTTGTCATCAAATAGCAAGATCACGGGACAATAATAATTGTTATTATTACTAAAACAAAGACAGTGATCATCACAGAGCTGTCACTCCCTACAAAGGAGAACCTATCCAATGCATATGCAAGAAAGAAGTGCAGATACCAAGCTTCAGATCTAGTGGCTGACTGTGAAAGCAAAGGATGGTCTACATATTTTATTTTACAATAGAAGTAGAAAGCAGAGGTTCAGTACATTGATAGTCAACAAATGCATGGCATCCTTGGGCATTCCTAAAGAAAAGAGAAAGGCTATAACCAAAGAGGTTCTATATAGATAGAGAGGCAAAACGTTACGTAATCTTTAGAAATTCACCGTCTCGCATGTTTTGCCGACCACAAAGAAAACATAGAGTACCAACAATAGAAAGCAATGGCTGCCTCTACTTCTTCCACATACTGTGGGTGCCGCTTTGCATATCCACTAATCGGTAGTGATACAAATTAATGTATGTGTTAGAGGTGGCCAGGTGTAATAATAGTGTACCTGGATCATTGTGCTCAGATACTCTTTTTTTTTTTTTTTTTTTTATAGCAAGATCACGGGACAATAATAATTGTTATTATTACTAAAACAAAGACAGTGATCATCACAGAGCTGACACTCCCTACAAAGGAGAACCTATCCAATGCATATGCAAGAAAGAAGTGCAGATACCAAGCTTCAGATCTAGTGGCTGACTGTGAAAGCAAAGGATGGTCTACATATTTTATTTTACAATAGAAGTAGGAAGCAGAGGTTCAGTACATTGATAGTCAACAAATGCATGGCATCCTTGGGCATTCCTAAATGAGAGAAAGGCTATACCCGATACAGCAGCCAAAATTGCACTCAGAGCGAACTCTGTCATCTGGCTCAGCAGAAACTCAAAGGCATTCAGACAGATGGAGATACAAGCAACTTCTGCAATATGCTCTGACGGAAGTGGGATTGTTGAGCGCTCACAAAACCAGGTTTATCCCGCCAAAGTCTGCTGCAAGCCCAACAGAGACCTCACAGCACACTAATCTAGACAAAGAGATACTGCATAAGGTGAATTTTCCCTACTAAGTCACCTTCACAGAGGAAGATATATCAGGAGTGCTTATCTTAAAACGGATAAAACTAGGCTCCGAAGGTGACAGCGCTGGTGTTCTACCAATTAATTATTCCTCATAAATAAATAAAAAATATAATTGGGATCGGGGTGTGGTGGAGTTACCTCAAGCTTTCCGGAATAGTTAGGGTCGGAACTTGCATCGGAGCAATGGTATTTTCCCGGACGATCTATTTCCTGGACGATCTGTTTAATTAGATCCGGGAGCGAAGTTGATCTCAATCACCCATTTTGTGTTAAGACACGGATTAAAGATAATTGCCCATTGAGGGAACAATAGGAACAAAAGCGTAGCTCGTCCAGGAAATAGATCGTCCAGGAATAAATCGTGTATAATAATACCGTGTCGGGATGAAAAAAAAACTTTGCCCGCAGGGTCCTGGACTTTTTCCCCAACTATATATACACACATGCAATATTTCAGTAAACCACATTCACCAGTGTTCCCACGCGCCTTTATCACTTGTAATAAATGCATATAAGTTACAATACAACATAAAAAGACCTACCTGGAATATTGTGGTAAACCTGTAATATGTCTTCGGCTAGTGTCGTAAACGCCTATAGGATGGAACAATATCCAACACTTTTAGTTAACAAACTTTTGAATATCATGCACACATTTTCGCACATTAATGAACTTGTCACAATCTTCTAATGCTTATAGAAGTGTATACTCTATTTAACTTCTATAAAAACGGAAATTACACCAGTCAAAGGTAAATATAATGATACATTTACCCTTACTCACCAAAATGACACAATATTACAAAATATAATTGTAATACAAATCTTTATAATGCAATCTGACAAAATGTAACGTTTTTCATAATTTAACTTAGCTCAATTTAAAACAAATACGTGCACTTCATTGTAAATCTACCAAATGATTATCACCAATTTTGTTTTATTTCGTTTTGTTTTTACCGAAAAATATTTTCGGTATATAAAACAATAGAAAGCGTAAACGAAAATTAACCTTGTGGTACATTTAGTTGTTGTAAACAATATTCTTACCTCTTCCACATTAATGTTAGCTTCTGAACTAACTTCCATAAATTTCAAACCGTGAGCAATGGCAAGCTGTAAACAAGTACCATAGTAAAAAAGTACTGCTTTATTGGTTGCCATAGTGACCATTTTCTAAGTCGGTCAATACTTCCAAATTTCATAGTATGCCTTCAACAAGTATTTTAAAAATTGCCGCATGCCATATGTTTTGTCGCTTAGATTAGAAGGTAGCGTTATTTTATCGGTCGCCATGCCCGCTGCCATGGTACCTCTAAGGACAGACTTGACAAAATAGCTCTCTTCAAGTAGTTTTGTCTTAATTTTAAAATTTTGCAAAACATATTGAACGTACAAATTATGTCAGAATATAATCTTTTTCGATTATTTGTCAATTGCCATCGTTACCGTAATATATGCCTAAAAATAATGAATTTTCCCAATAACCGTCGCCTTCTATTTTTTTCCACACAGTACAACATACCTAGCATTGCGTCAGAATGACGTCAAAAGAGTTCACATGTCAGTAAAACTGTCAATTTCCATAGACACACAGTGTAGAATAGGAGGAAAATTCAATTTTTCACCAAAAGATGATGAGGAAATGACTAGTTTTATAAACAATAAACGTCAGAATGACGTCAAAAGAGTTCACGTCAGTAAAACTGTCAATTTCCATAGACACACAGTGTAGAATAGGAGGAAAATTCAATTTTTCACCAAAAGATGATGAGGAAATGACTAGTTTTATAAACAATAAACGTCAGAATGACGTCAAAAGAGTTCACGTCAGTAAAACTGTCAATTTCCATAGACACACAGTGTAGAATAGGAGGAAAATTCAATTTTTCACCAAAAGATGATGAGGAAATGACTAGTTTTATAAACAATAAACGTCAGAATGACGTCAAAAGAGTTCACGTCAGTAAAACTGTCAATTTCCATAGACACACAGTGTAGAATAGGAGGAAAATTCAATTTTTCACCAAAAGATGATGAGGAAATGACTAGTTTTATAAACAATAAACGTCAGAATGACGTCAAAAGAGTTCACGTCAGTAAAACTGTCAATTTCCATAGACACACAGTGTAGAATAGGAGGAAAATTCAATTTTTCACCAAAAGATGATGAGGAAATGACTAGTTTTATAAACAATAAACGTCAGAATGACGTCAAAAGAGTTCACGTCAGTAAAACTGTCAATTTCCATAGACACACAGTGTAGAATAGGAGGAAAATTCAATTTTTCACCAAAAGATGATGAGGAAATGACTAGTTTTATAAACAATAAACGTCAGAATGACGTCAAAAGAGTTCACGTCAGTAAAACTGTCAATTTCCATAGACACACAGTGTAGAATAGGAGGAAAATTCAATTTTTCACCAAAAGATGATGAGGAAATGACTAGTTTTATAAACAATAAACGTCAGAATGACGTCAAAAGAGTTCACGTCAGTAAAACTGTCAATTTCCATAGACACACAGTGTAGAATAGGAGGAAAATTCAATTTTTCACCAAAAGATGATGAGGAAATGACTAGTTTTATAAACAATAAACGTCAGAATGACGTCAAAAGAGTTCACGTCAGTAAAACTGTCAATTTCCATAGACACACAGTGTAGAATAGGAGGAAAATTCAATTTTTCACCAAAAGATGATGAGGAAATGACTAGTTTTATAAACAATAAACGTCAGAATGACGTCAAAAGAGTTCACGTCAGTAAAACTGTCAATTTCCATAGACACACAGTGTAGAATAGGAGGAAAATTCAATTTTTCACCAAAAGATGATGAGGAAATGACTAGTTTTATAAACACAGAGTATATAATAAAGTATGTTTTGAGGCAGTACAATTGCAATATAGCAAGAGGGATAAGAAAGCTTTCAGAAAAACGTTTATTTGATGTAATTTGGACTTCGGAGAAAGATCTTACGCCTATTTTGCCGAGAGACTTATTTTGAGCCACATAAAGAAGCATCGTTTACATAGAGTAACATGGTCTGGTCATAGAGTAACTTGGTAAAAACATTTAACACCAAATTATTGTCAAACTATAGAAGGTGGGAGAATAATTGCAGGATTATAAAATTAATACAAAAGAATTGCTGAGTGAAAAATGTTTAATGTCCCAGATAAGTATGTCAAGATGGCTGATGTAAGTCAAAGGGAGTCAAAGTGAAACCATATAAGGTTTAATTCTGATTTTTACAGAAAACGCCAGGTTTAGCTCTTCTCGCAATTCGTGTATGCCGAGTATACTGTATTTGTGCAATATAATTACCTTAGAGATGTAAAAACAAAAATCTCTGAGCAATTTCATTATGTTCATGAACTAAGACATTGATATGAATAAAAAAAAAAGGAAAAATCAAATAAAATAATTTAAATATATTCCACAAAAAAAATTCAGATTCAAAAAGATTAAAAAAAAAACACCCAAAAAATAGAATTTCTAAACACTACCAGACGTTTGGTCCTAACTATCAACTGTATGTTTTTGATTCAGGCAATCATGTTCCGCAGCCTTCCGAGACACACTCGGTCTTCTTCAACTCTTCTTAAACTTTGGTTGTTTACGCATCTTCTGGGCTTAAGGGTATAAAATTAAAATACAAATTGTTATTATTATTATTATCCAGGTTCTGTGCATTTTCTAGGAAAAATCAGTAACCCGGGATCAGTAAACTTCAGTAAAAAGTAAAAATCTACTTGGTGTTATATCTCCTGATAAGCCTTTTGTTATGAACGCAATTGCGCAAAAGACATAAAACCTTCTCTTCTTGCGTATGAGGCACCAGCTAAATATGTTGAAGTTGGTGGAGCCAGCTCACTGTTGATTGGTTGGGGTTTGAGAAGTCTATATCCACCGGTGGACGAACGGTATGGCACTCGTTGAGAATGTGATCTGCAGTCTGTGATGGAGAGCAACATTGGCAGGCTGGCGATAGTCGCAACCCCCATCGGTGCATATTGCTGTTGAAATGACCGCTCCTGTGCGAATCCTGTTCAAGGTGACCCATTCCTTACGTGGAACCAGGTGGGAGTTCTGTCATAGGTGTGATAATGAATTGATCTGGTTTTGGAGTATCTAGCCAGGCAGTGTTCCATGTCTGTAAGATGTTGAATGGGGAGCTGGAGAGTTTAGCAGCGTGTCGACGAGAGCGCAGTCTCTGTCTGCCGAGCTGGTGTGATTCTTTGACAGTGTTATACAGCAGGTGCTTGTTGTCCAACAGGGCCTTATTCACCAGTTTATGTGTGTGATGTTCTCTCCGAAGCACTGCAGGTGCAATGGCTGAAAGCACTGGTAAAAGCTCAGATGGAGTGGGACGGAGACAGCCAGTAATGGTTCTCATGGTATCGTTGAGTATTGTGTCCAACTTCTTTGTGTGAAAGCTATTGCACCATGCAGGGGCGGCATATTCCACAGCACTGTAGACCACAGCCAGGGCGGTGGTGCACAGAGTGGATGGGCTAGCACCCATGGAGATCCAGCAAGGTGGTACAGGAGTTATTCCTCAAAAGATATCTTTGCACATACTGACTCTAGATACTGCCGATAAGCTGCCGATCAAGCTTCACTCCCAGATAAATTGGTGTAGGATTGTTTGGCAGAGGCCCTCCATTGATGTTGATTTGAAGCTGGCGATGAGCCTCTTTGGTATTGAGATGGAAGGCAGTAGCGGTGGTCTTGGCTTCACTCAGCTTGAGTCTCCAGGTCTTGAGATATGCTGCAAATAGGGCCATATCTACAGTATGTGTACTTTCTACTTCAGTCCAGCTTCTGTCCGAGTGAAGATGTTGTCTAGATGTTGTTTGAGGTAGATCGTTGATATACAAATTGAACAGCGTATGAGCCAGTACTGATCCTTGTGGGACTCCGTTCTTCAGGCGACGCAGTCTTAACTCTCGTCTACCGACGGGGGATTACCCCTTCAGATTTTTCTCCGGCTTGCTAAAACCCCCTTTTTGGGTGCCAAATCAATTAATGTATTTGTCAATTGACATTTTCCGGTCCTTTTCCTCCAAAAACCAACATCCACCGGGGTATAGGTAAGATACAGGGTGATCCCAAAGTGATGGATAGGGGGTGGCACCACCTCCCCCTTTCGGGAGAGAAGTACCAACATGCCTAGAACAATACAGGAATATCACAGACACTTGATTTTGGTACCAATAGATAGCCATGGTCCTCCTCTTTCAATTGATACCAAAATGAGTACCAACATGCCTAGCATTACGTCATAATGACGTCATAGATTTCGTATGTCAGCAAATCTGTCAATTTCCATAGACACACAATGTAGAATAGGGGAAAATTCAATTTTTCGTCAAAAAGTTTAGGAATATCATTTTTTTTATCAGTTTTTGACTCTACT
The DNA here is from genome assembly GCA_023653785.1 of Ophioderma brevispina. Lineage (NCBI taxonomy): Eukaryota > Metazoa > Echinodermata > Ophiuroidea > Amphilepidida > Ophiodermatidae > Ophioderma > Ophioderma brevispina. The sequence continues at coordinate 11,400 of JAMKCH010036010.1, forward strand.
TGATGGGAAATGACTAGTTTTATATAATGAGAGCATGTTAGGTTGGCAGACATATGACATTTCGATGGTTTGGAAACTCGGTGAGTCGGTTTATAGTCTTCCAATCCTTCCTGTTGGATGTAATGAGTGAAATCAATTCCCTGGACCTTCTCCTCCAAGCGCTCACGACGTTTCCTGTCCAAGCAGTTTGTCAGGTCTGAAGCCTTGGAAGTCGCTTCTTCCCCGGGTTCAGAATTCAAGAATTCATTGAAAAGAGCATAACATTCTTCATCCCAGGATGGGACATAACTGCGACGACAGCCACGTTGGTCTTCTTTTCTAGACTACGTCTAGACTAGGCTAGACTACGTCGATCCTCGCAACGCCAGACGTGGAATTGATCGGCTAATTTTCACTGTCTATTCTTTGTCACTGTCTATTCTTAACCTGTTGGACATGTACTCTTATCTTGAATTATTAACAATAAAGAAAACTAATAAAATATATATAATTAATTCAGCAAAAAATGTAACAGGAGAGGATACTATAGTTGAGCACGTGTGGTCCAGTGGAAAAGCGCAGGAATCGTGATCATTAGGCCGTTAAAATCGTGAGTTCAAGCCCCACTATGGTCAACCTGTTTGTGTTACTGGGCAAGATACTTAATCTGAATTGCCTCGTCGACCCAAGCGAAATCTGGGGAGCTGTTATGCTTTGAGCCTGTTTACGGGGATTAAGCGCTATATAATACCTGTTTATTATTATTTACCTACCTGTTCTCCTCTTTCTTTTGAGACTTGCCTTTTATCAGTCATTTCACAATAATTACCTATCAACATCACCACCACGTCTTCATGTACATTCTGCAACAGACCATGTATGAATTATTAATAACCTGCACATTAACAGTTCACACATTAAGAAGATGGCTTTCCAGCTCGTCATGTACGAACAGGACTTCGTTTTTTCATACTCTTCTTTGAACAAGAGAGAACAATACATCTATGCGATGTATTTCATTATCATAATTATAAGTAATCATATCAGAGTAGGTGAATGATTACATAATGATAATGAGTCCCCATTACCCAGTTGAAGTGAAAATATCCCTTACAACCTTTGATACAATGCTGACACAATTTATGTCAAATCGAAATGGCCAGAATTGGGACCGTCATTTGACATACTTTAAATATATTCCACAAAAAAAAAAAATCCAAGATTCAAAAAAGATAAAAAAAAAACACCCAAAAATTAGGCAATTCTAACCAATACCAGACGTGTTTTGGTCCTAACTATCAACTGTATGTTTTGATTCAGGCAATATGTCCGCAGCCTTCGATACCAACTATCGGTTCTTCTTCAATCTCTTAAACTTTGGTTGTTTACGCATCTTCTGGGCTTAAGGGGTATTACAATTAAAATACAAATTGTTAGTATTATTATTATCCAGTCTGGCATTTTCTAGGAAAATCAGTAAACCCGGATCAGTAAACTTCAGTAAAAGTATAAAATCTACTTGGTTGTTATATCTCCTGATAAGCCTTTTGTTATGAACGCAATTGCGCAAAAGACATAAAACCTTCTCTTCTTGCGTATTAGGACACAGCTAAATATGTTGAAGGTGGTGGAGCAGATCACTGTTGATTGTTGGGGTTGAGAAGTTATATCCACCAGTGGAGAAACGGTATCACTCGTTGAGAATGTGATTCCGCAGTCTGTGATGGAGAGCACATTGGCAGGTTGGAGATAGTCGCAAACCCCCACTTGCATATTGCGGTTTTGAAAGGACCGCTCTGTGCGAATTCCTGTTCAAGGGGACCCATTCCTTCCGAGGAACCAGGTGGGAGTTTGTCATAGGGTGTGTGATAAGCGAATGATCTGGTTTTGGAGTATCTAGCAGCAGTGTTCCATGTATGTAAGATGTGAATGGGGAGCTGGAGAGATTAACAGCGTGTCGACAGAATGGTCGGCGAGAGCGCAGTATCTGTCTGACGAGCTGGTGTGATTCTTTGCAGTGTTATACAGCAGGTGATTGTTGTCCAGCAGAGCCTTATTCACCCGTTTATGTGTGTGATGTTGTCTCCGAAGCACTGCAGGTATGCATGGTGAATGAACGCCCTGGTAGTAGAAGCTTCGATGGAGTGGGACGGAGACAAGCCAGAGGTAATGGTTATCATGGTCTCAGTGGGCTTGTGTCCAACTTATTTGTGTGAAGCTATTGCACCATTCAGGGGCGGCATATTCCACAGCACTGTAGACCACAGCCAGGGCGGTGGTGCACAGAGTGGATGGGATAGCACCCCATGGAGATCCAGCAAAAGGTGGTAAGGAGTTATTCATCAAAGATATCTGTGAACATACTGACATAGATACTGCGATATAAGCGGCCGGATCAAGCTTTCCTCCCAGATAAGTTGGTGCGTGGTAGGATTGTTTGGCCAGAGGCCCCTCCATTTGATGTTGATTTGAAGCTGGCGATGAGCCTCTTTGGTATTGAGATGGAAAGCCAGTGGCGGGTGTGGTTCTTGGTTCACTCAGTTGAGTCTCCAGGTCTGGATATGCTGCAAGTAGGGCAATATCTACAGTACATAAGTGTACTTTCTAATTAAGTCCAGCTTCTGTTCCGAGTGGAAGAAGCTGTTGTCTAGAGGTGTTTTGAGGTAGATAGTTTGGAATACAAATTGAACAGCGTATGAGCCAGTACTGATCCTTGTGGTTACCAATTCAAGATTTTCTCCTGGCTTGCTAAAACCCCCTTTTGGCTGCCAAAATCAATTAATGTATTTGTCAATTGACATTTTCCGGTCCTTTTCCTCCAAAACAACCAACATCCACCGGGTATAGGTCCGAGACCGGGTGATCCCAAAGTGGATGGATAGGGGGTGGCACCACTCCCCCTTCGGGAGGAAAGTACAAACATGCCTAGCACAACAGGAATAAATCACAGGACACTTGATTTGTGGTACAATAGATAGCCATGGTCATCCTCTTTCAATTGATACCAAAATGAGTACCACATGCCTAGCTTACGTCATAATGACGTCTAATTCGTTTGTCAGCAAAATCTGTCAATTTCCATAGACACACAATGTTTAGAATAGGGGAAGAAAATTCAAATTTTCGTCAAAAAGTTGGAAAAATATCATTTTTTTTTTTTCATTCCAGTTTTTTGACTCTACTGATGGGAAATACTAGTTTTATATATGAGGCATGTTAGGTTGGCAGAAATATGACATTGCGATGGTTGGCAACTCGGTGAGTCGGTGATAGTCTTCCATCATTCCCGTTGGATGGTAATGAGTGAAATCAATTCCTGGACCGTCTCCTCCAAGCGCTCAAGACGTTTCCTGTCCAAGCACGTTGAGGTTTGTCAGGTCCGAAGCCTTGGAAGTCGCTTCTTCAACTGGTTCAGAATTCAAGAATTCATTGAAAAGAGCATACATTCTTCCATCCCAGGATGGGGCATAACGGCGACGACAGCCACGTTGGTCTTCTTTTTCTAGACTACGTCTAGACTAGGCTAAAACTACAGTCGATCATCGCAAACTGCCAGGACGTTGTGAATTGATCGGCTAATTTTCACTGTCGATTTTTGTCCTGGCGATTCTTAACCTGGTGGAAATGTACTCCTTATCGAATTATTAAACAAGTAAAGAAAAACTAATAAAATATATATAATTACTTCAGCAAAAAATGTAACAGGAGAGGATACTATAGTTGAGCACGTGTGGGTCCAGTGGAAAGGGCGCAGGATATCGTGATCATTAGCCGTTAAAATCGTGATGAGTTCAAGCCCCTATGGTTAAACCTTGTTTGTGTTAATGGGCAAAGACTTAATTCAATGCCTCGTCGGACCAGCGAAATCTTGGGGAGCTGTTAGGCTTTGAGCCTGTTACGGGGATTTTAAGCGCTATATAATACCTGTTTATTATTATTTACCTACCGTTCTCCTCTTTCTTTTGAGACTTGCCTTCTTATCAGTCATTCACAATTAATTTACCTATCAACCATCACACCACGTCTTCATGTAAATTCTGCAACAGGACCATGTATTGAAGTATAAGAACCTGCACATTATAACAGTTACACACATTAACGGAGATGTGGCTTCAGCTCGTCATGTACGAATGCAGGACTTCATTTTTTAATATCTTCTTTGGACAAGAGAGAACAATCATCCATTGCGATTGTATTCATTATCATAAATATAGGTATCTATCAGAGTTAGGGGAAGGATTAAATAATGATAATGGTCCCCATGAGTTGAAAATATCCCTTACAACCTTTGATACAATGCTGACACAATTTTGTCAAATCGACTAAGGCCAGAATTGGGACCGTCATTGGACATACATTTTGATATTGTTTTGACATATGTCAAAAAAGTATGTCAAAAACCATTTGGCATGTTCTGAAATATGTCAATATATGTCAAATGAAACCATTAGATATACAGTGTTGACATTTATTGTCAAATGTTATGTCAAAACTGTGTCAAAGGCGGATTCCAATTCTGATCATTGTGATTGACCATAGTTTTTGAGTGTGTCAAATTGTTATCCAATTATTGGCTATAATTGACACTTTTGACACACTAAAAAGATGGGTCAGGTTTAGGGAAACTCATGCCTCATGAAAGATGCATCATTTATTTGGTTAACCTGGTTGCAACGACATGTTTTAAATGTAACTCTTTTTGGAACACCCTGTATAATTACGACCTTTTTCGATATCTCGGAGCCATTTTTGCATGCTGTCAAACGACTCTCTACATTGGAATATGTATAGACATTATTAAAACTCCGGAAGAAAATAAGCGTGCACCATGACATGGACTATTTGAAGTTTGTTTGTTTTTTGTTTTGTTTTTCGTCACGTCGTAACAGTTAGACTAACAAAACGAAAGTTTTCAGCAGAAGGGAAGAAACTGTGTTTTATGGTCTTATATACACGGACTCCCTCCACCCCCGTTGGGACCAAGGCATTGCGACGAGTTAGACAAAGCGTATTTGTAATACCAACTGGTACTGGAGAACAGAAAGGGGTAAACAGCTACTGGATATGTTGGCCAACAGGACGCACCAGATCGGGAGGGAGGAGATACCAATATTCAACTTTACCATCCAGCCGCAAGGACTGGAACACCATCAACAAGGACAACCGGGACGTGAGCTGTCAGCTAAGCAGTGTCTGTCTCTGCAAACGCCATCGCTTCAGCAGTACCTGTCAACAATGGAAAGTGTCAAGCCACCCTCCCACAGGCGAAACACACTCTCGTGCCGGTAATGCAGCGAGTATAAACAGGCTTCGACAAACCTCTCCACCGTCAAGGCCCCATGTCCCAACAAATTTCACCTACGAGAGATCAACGAAAGCATTAAAGGTCTCAAGAATGGGAAAGATCATGGGAAATGACAACATCCATACAGAATCCTTGAAGAATATGGCACCCGAAGCTGTTCGATGGCTTTTCCAACTCCTTCTTTCTACTGGCAGGGCAACATAAACTATACCTCCGATGGAAGTCTTCAAAGGTCATTGCAAGCCTGAAGCCCAAGAAACCAGCAAATGACCCCAAGGATGTTACAGACCCATTCGTACAATCGCATCTATAAGCTGCTTGAGCGACTTGATATTCGGCAGGATCAATGATACGGTCGAGGCAAATTTACCCCGCCCCCAAGCTGGGGATTTCGAAGAGGTAAAATCAAACAACTGACCAGATAGCCCAGAAGTTAATGACATCGAGACAGCCTCCCATAAGAAGCAGAAGTTTGGAGCAGTCTCATTGACCTAACTGCTGCGTACGATACAGTCTGGCACGGAGGTCTCTACCTCAAGCTAATCCAAAATTCTTCCCTGATGTCATAGCTTTCAGTTCTTATGCTGCATCATCAAGAAAGATCTTCGTCCTGGAGACATCAAATGGGCCAAACCGCAACGTAGTAAGCGCAAATTCGCGAATGGTGTCCCACAAACCGTCAGTCCTGGCACCCCAGTTCTTAACATTACGTCTCAGAGGCAAAATGGGAGGGATGTTCGCAGTTAGCTACGCAGACGGAACGCCATTGGAATAGCTGCTGATCCTTTGAGGTCTTAGAAACAGTGTGGCAGCAAGACCTAATCACTGTTAAGCCAATTCTTCCACCGATGGCACTTGAAAACTCAGCAAATCCAAGACCATCAGCTCGTTTTCAACCTGGGGCAAAGCAATGCGCAAAAAGAGAACTAAACATCAGTCTAGATGGAGAAAAAACGTCACAGGACCACACACCGAAGTAACTTGGCGTCACAATGGACCGCCAGCCTTACTTCAATCAACACACCAGGACAGTCGCCTGCCAAGACCGCACAGTCTCGTGTGCAAACCTCCCTCAGAACGGTCGCAGGGAAAGGAACTGGATGGGGTGCATCTTTGGACACCTTACATACATCAACTGTTGCTTTGCTAATCCATGCTGAAAGCTGCACCAGTATGAGGAACAGGTACATAAAACAAGATTGATGTAGTTCTGAATGATGCATGAGACTTGTTATGGTTGCCTTTTGGAAAAAGCCGGTAGAATACCTCCCGAATTCTGTTGGCATAGCCCTGCTAATTTAGGAGGAACCTTCAGGAGATCAAGCTCGCCAAGAAATGAAACAGAAAAGAAATGTGATGAACCTGTAGCCTAATTCCCTACACAACACCCTATTGAGGAAAATCAGAGAATTCCACGGAAACACTTGACTACCCAATCAATGACACTGCGTCACAGTATCCCTATCGATCATCTGGGATCAATGACAGATGGTTTGACAATAGTTCGATCCTCTCTTTGCAACCGAAGCAGTTTGTGGGACAGCCCTCTAGCAAGCCCAAAGGCTGTGCTTAATAGGAAAAGCCTGGGTCAACCGCAACAGAATCAGAACTGGAGCTTTGGTCGTACAACGAACTTCCTTCACAAGAACCATCACCAAACTGCGATTGTGAGAGTGAGCCACAAACCATTCGCCACATCATAGATGACTGTGAGGTTACAAGTCCCCAAAGGATTCCAGGCCTGATCAACCGGATGAGCAACTATCAGTGGCGTTAAAGACGGATCTTCCACTGTGATTTTTAGGACTTCACGAACGAACGAAAGATAACACGGACAATACATTGAAGCGAAGAGAGCCTTCAACTATAAAAGAATGGTGCAACTGTGTGTATAGTACCTAGTTATAGACTATCATAGCCAGCATGTTGGTGACAAGATAGACGCATTACAGTACTACAAACATTCACCTGTCACTGATCTGCGCACGTAAAACATGGATCGATTGACAGCTTAATGTATTGTCGTCCTGGAATGTATGCCATCTTGTCCACCAATACATGTCTGGTGGCTGACGTCATATGAATACGGTCTATCCTAAGATAGATTCCTAGTGTAGTGGAATAACCTATTAATTATTGTAGGTGGAGGGGTTTATGAATTGAGGGGGATTAGTATATAAAAACTTTAGTCCGTGTATTTTGTGGGATGATGTGCGCTATAGACCCACGATAGCCAACCTGAGCGGTTGGTTGGGCATTCCAGTCCCAATCAATAGTCAAGGGATAAAACCCAGAAATGTTCAAGAAAGCGCAACTAAATCCAGGAATAGATTCAGTGAAGAAAGCAGGGTTTGAAAGCTGATTTATGATAGTTGAAGATGAAAGTTCTGATTGTATCCACAACACATGGGACTGAATCCTTCTAACAGTTATGATTATGTTGTTGGTAGGCACATGTTTAACCCAATTCTGGGGTAACACATATGCATCACATGGTATAAATACAAATATTGACTGGAGAAAAACGTTAAACTTTATGTGTGTAGGTTGGCCAGTTTCTTTCAGTCCAATCTCTTTTGTATTACGAGGGAAGAAATCGAAGCTTTTGGTATTTTCTGTCCCTATTTTGAGTATGGACGAAGTCCAAACTCTGCCCTATAACGCTACCATGCAATTGGAAATCTACTATAACATCCTATGTCACTTCTTTTGGTTGCCTGCGGAATCCATTCCCTGCGAATCGTTATGCCTAGTATTAAAACTACTCAACAGATACAATTCGACAAGTGTGTAACAGTCAGGCGCCGACCTATTTCACGTACCAGGCCCTAATGTTTACAAAACATTGCTGTTAACACAGCTACATCACCAGCATTGAATATAGAACAAGACCTTTATTACTTAAACACCCACTCAAATTAATAGTGTCACGGGTGACTGCTGAGCCACTTTTAGAACAAGAGTAAGCATTCTTTGTTATCATTCTCAAACAGAAATTGAATGAAGGTTGTCTTAATCGTGTGTGTGAATCGGATCAATAGAAATAGATTAAATAAACTTTGATTCATAAATAGAAATTTCAATGTGTGATATCAAGTTTATAAACAGTATGGATCAGTACATTCGTTAAATTCGACTGAAGCATTCGTCAGGATAATCGCACGAGACCGTAGGGCTGCCTGCAGGGACTTAACCCAAATCCGGTCTCTAAAGTGCGGAAGTATTCCTTACGACTGCATTGCGGTGGGTTCTTATCGTTCGCATTACTTTGAGAAAAAACTATTATCCAAAAATCATGACCTTATGACATTAATAATTAACGCTAATTGAGACCCTCCTCAAAAAAAGAAAAAAGTTTGGAAACTTGTTTTGTTGTACATATCATTTATTTGAAAGGTGTTTTATAGTGTCTTTTACCATTGAACACCAATTTGGTAACAATACTATTCCAAACAATTCAATTAGAACAATATCACCATCTGAAAGGATGAAGATGGAACGGTTTCTTTTGGTACAAAAAATGTTTAAATTCTAATGTCTCATAAGAGCATATGAAATTCAGCCTATGTTTTCTTTTGATATATAAGCATATAACAAATCACCTTTTGTCTTTCATTTTAAGTTATTTCTGCAGCCAATTAAAGGCAGGATTATGGGCGTCTAATCTTACGAAATCACTACATATCAGAGAAAAGCCACAAATATGATGGAGCAGTCAGTGGGGTCAAATTTGTCGCTTTTCTAGTTGGTTTTATATTTGACATGGCATCCGGGGGGTCAAATGACCCTTTGGAGGTGATATTTTGAACCGGTTATTTTTAAGTTGTAATAATGAGAAGTGTCAGTATGTTAACAACTTCTTTGATAATGCTACTATGCTAAAACTTATTGCAGAAAGGAATTGTTGCAGTTTTCTTTGAAAAACAAAAGTGATACTTACGATGTAGTCTTTACCATTGCCCCTATGTTAGTACGTACGGATGTGATGGAATGGAACCTTTCTTGTACAGCCGTATCCCTGAAAAATATCAAGTTTGTATTATTTGGGTCTAAAATATGCTGATACAAGTATTTCGTCTCCAAACAAAGGCATCGTTCTTAAACAAACTTTCTAAGGCTATAGGCATGTAGAATGGGAAATTTTAGCACATTTTTTAGATTGTCAATTTCAAAGAACTTTGTCCGAAAATTGATGTTGTACAATGTAATCTGGGAATCGCAAAATTCCTGAAAACCATGGGTTACTATAGTTTCTGAAATCCATACCAACTAAAGACAAATTATACTAGGGAAATACTAGAATAAAACTACTCAAATAAATGAAATACAGAAAATGTATTAAATAATTTAGGCTTCAAAAAAAAATCCATATTACCCTGACTAGAAGCTTAATAACTAAACGTAAAAAGACGAAACTTGTGAAAACCCTTTAAATAATCTTCCTGGTAGTAAAACAAGTATAAATTCTTAACTTTCTTAAAGATAAAGACTATAAAGACATTTCGGCGTCAGTGGGAATATGTCCAACCAAATAATATTGATGGACCTTCCATGATCGTTTAGGCTATGGACACATAAGATTCGCATACAAAACGAAATCAGCTCCTAGAGTACCCTGATGAATTACGACATTCTAGACGCAGCTTATAATTAGCCGTTTTCAAATGCCTATGCGTATCATTCATTGTGTCACATATGAATTGTCGAAAACATCATAACAATCAATGAACTAACTTCCAAATTGTATTAATCTTACCACATTTTGTAACCTTGATTACTTCCCATGTAACTGTATCTGTTTTTTCTAAAATCGATCATGCGGAAAAAAGCAAATTAATACTTTAAGGCGTTACAGTTACCAAGTGATCTACCATGGTTTTGCTACTTGCCATTTTAAATGTTAATACACATGCGTAGTAAACACTATTTTATGGAGAAGTACCGCGGCTAATTTAATTTCGATGTTCAGAGGGCAAACGAAAAGGAATAATGACAAAGCTAGGTCTGAACCAGGGACAAGATCCATATATTTTGGTATAAGAACGTTCTTTGGAAAGCATATCCTACTAGTATTTATCAGATTTACTGTTATAAGAGAGAAAACGACAACGAGATGACGATGACGACGATGACGACGACGACGACGACGACGATGATGATGATGATGATGATGATAATGATGATGATGATCTTATGAGTAATTTGAAATGTTGACCATTATGTTACACACTGTGTCCGTCTCATATTATAGACTAATAGAGAAATAACTTGCTTACCAACTGTTGAAATAAATGTGGTGTTGAAACTATCAAATGCATAACGATGAAGTAGTTGCGTTTTCCCTGTGTTAGAATCCCCAATTAACAACAGCTTCAACAAGTAATCATAGGACTTCTTTGTGGCCATATCACGTGCACCTCACTCAGATCAAGTATACCTTTAGATGCAATGATTAAATTTTGCAACATATTATATTGAGGCTGGGGCATATCTCTGTTTAGTATTCTTATGAAGGTTATGCAATAAACACCATCTAGACTCATAAAGATCTATTGCCTCAAATGAAAGCTAAAACTTGAAAAAATTGTATCATATTGAATTTCTTTGTCATTCGTTTTTCACATGAAGAACGAGTAGTTATAACCGAGTGTTCACTCCAGCCTTAAAGGTGCAACGAGAGATTTTTGAGGCACCCAAAATATTGTGTCATAATCATAATTTCATACAGATTAGACACTCAATAGACTTCTTACCATGCATTTGGCTATAGAAATGTCTTAAAAGAGAGAAAACCGGTGATTTTGATTTGCTTATATTTCAATGTAAAACATAGGCTGAATTTTGTATTTGCTCCTATACGAAATTAGAAAATTCAAAATTTTTATACCAAAGAAACATTTCTCAGCTTACTCCTTTCAGATGGGGATATTTTTGATGGAAAGCTTTACATCAGGGCAAAAATCAGTACTTTCGATTTTTTTAGGGACACCTGATATGTGAAATCTAGTATTAATATCGTGGGAGGAGTTCAACCTGTGTTGGATTATTATACTTTTCCATACTTTAAGTCATTATATATTTATAAGAAACAAGTCATAAAGCAAACCCGATTATATATTAAAACAGCAATTTTGTAAGCGAGAGGGGTCGGAACATGGAGAAATTTCATAAAATCCGAGGGAATGCGAAATATTTCAACGGAAGTCAAGGGGAACGCGAAGTTCAGGGAAAATGGTCTCAAAGTAAGTCAATTCTTGAATGGGTTTGAGACCTTCCTCATTGAGATCGCTCTTGTTCCTGCTAAAATGATACTGCTAGGCGACTTCAACGTGTGTGTTGATCTCCCTACATGCCAGAGTCAATTCAATTTGGGGGATTCTGGCTGCTAATGGCTTCCACCAATGTATATTATCTATGGCCCTACACTGGACCTGATCATATATCGTCTTGAAGATGGATTAGTTGCTGGGTTGGTGGATCTCTTGTCTGGGCTGGGCTCTGGTCATCGTTTCATCAACTGTACGATTAACAGCCAGAAACCACCACGCATGGGAACTAAATGGACTCATTAGAAAAATAAAACAAATTGACAATGACTCTTTCTCAAATGACATTTCATCCCTGATTGAAGTCTTGGCCCTCGGGGGGCTCCAGTTGATGAGGTGCTTGGAAAACCTGAGTCATCTTAATTCTGTACTCATTCCCATGCATCTCCACAGCAGCGTTTCCGCATTGTCAGACCCGATCACCTTAGTTTAACAAAGATATTGATGATGCTAGACATTTACGTAGATAAAATGGTAAAAAACTAGAAATAGTGTCAATCTGTGCATACCTGTAAAAATCAACAGTGACTGGTAAACTCATTCACCGTGCTAGGAGTTTATTACAGGGACCACTTAGAAAATGCAACAACAAAACCATGTTTGCTATAATGAGCTGCTGAATCCCACAACAACTTCCAAACTGTAATTCTGAAGTAATTTGCCAGGGTTTTTTTCAGCACAAAGCATACAGAATCAGACTAATGTGATTATGTCAACTACATCAAAATCATCCCAGACACCATCCCATTGGCGTTACTCAAGGAGAATGATGCAACTCTGGCTGAGCCATTAACACCGATCATTAACAAGTCCATCTTCAATGGTGTTTCCCTTGCTAAGCTCCGGGAAACTGGGTTCATCCTCTATGTAAGACCTCATGAAATTAGCCTAGCATGGAATCTTCTATAAGAGGATCAAAGGATTACAAGGATTGTACAGCTTTATTCCGTAAAAGAGTCTTTACTCTAGTCTAACTCATGAATATCTTACACCAAGGTAAGACCGGAAACTGCTGTGACACCCATTCTATAAAAGCCTACCCTAGATAAAGAGGTGCTCAATGATTATGGCCGGGTGTCAAATATTAGTTGTGTGTCCAAGTTCATGGAGAAAATAGTGAGTGCCCAGACAGAGGATCGTTTTGTTTCAAATGACTTAAATTAGAAGTTTCAGTCAGCTTACAGGATGACCCAATAAAAACTTACCCAAATTGAAAGTGATATTTTCCACTTTCTGTAATTTGATATATGTGGATTTTATTTTAACATGAAAAATGAGTTGTTCTCAAGATATGTTCCACTGAACAATAAGTCAGTAAACAGACTTGTCCACGGAGCATCATTTTTCTTAGGCATAGTTGAACACAATTGCAACATCAAAAGTAATTTATCTTAACGGTCTTACCTTCCACATGTCCTACCTGATTTGCGATGCACTTGGTAGCCCTGTAATGCTTGTGTTGAGCAGCTCTTGATGTTACACGCGTTCTCCTAATTGCCGCAAATGCATCGTTTATCCGTCGTCGTAGTTCTGGTAATGTGTTTGGGGGACCCTCATTGTAAGCTCTAGCTTTTACATCACATCATAGCCAAATATCTAGCGGAGTTAGATCCGGTGACCGAGCTGGCCATTCCACCGCATGCCCTAATCCAATTATCCTATTTGGAAAGAGTTCCTGTGGGCGATTTCTAAACATTACAGACATGTGTGCTGGTGCACCGTCTTGAAGAAACCAGGCACGACGAATTGCTCCATTTCTTTGCTGCTGAAAAATGCGCCGCAACTCTGGTTCCAAATGTTGATTAATGATATTGAGATAACCGGCACCATTCAAATTTCCATCAATACAAATGGGCCCAATTAGGTTATTGTTACCTGTAACAGCTGTTAAACTGCAACTTTCCTGCGATCATTAGGTCTGTCGTAGACAAAATCATTGGGAGGGTTCCCTTTTGGCGCATACTCTCTCACATTTTGAGAGTTCACTGAGCCAGTCATTGGAAAATTGGCCTCATCAACAGCAAGTTCTCTTAAGAGGCCCCGTGGTCTGTTGATTAGCCAATTGCAAAACGCCAGCCTACGTTGAGGATCACCTACATCC
>JAMKCH010036011.1:0-14875 GCA_023653785.1 Ophioderma brevispina
TGCATGAGATGCATGCAATAGCTCTACACAATGTGAATGTCCTCTCTTTTTTTTTGGCTGGATGATGCATAGTTTATTATACACAAACACAGTAAACAAACAAGGGTGATGAACTAAGCTGTAGCTTCGCACAAGCCCCTTTGGCTGCGTAGTGTTAAAGGTGCATTTGTACTTTGTGCATCTTACGTGTTTGTAAAGATGTTATGAAGAAAGGTGCTATGAAATATAGTATTATTCTAGAGTTAGACACCTTTTTCTTTTTTATCCAGGAAAGACAAGGTTAACTGCTACTACATAGATCATGGATGGCGGGCTTATCATCGGGTAGAGAATCGTCACACGACTACACCGGCTCCACATGCGTGTGACGATGGTAAGTTCATGGTATTGTCCAAAAAGAGATTTGGTCACCGCTGATTGTTACCCCCACTACACAGTAGAGAGAGGATGTGTGATATGTGCAGAAGTACACATGTTAAAACTGGTGTCAATAAAAAACCGTGATTAACAGGATTTGTCCCAAAATTCCCGGTACAGACTACGGTCGGCAAATCTTTTTGACTTCAGGCAATTGTTATGAATGTACAAAAATATAAATTATTTGTTATTGCCTTTTTTGAAATTTGTACGATGATGACTATGATACTAACGGGGAATGACCCATTTAGGTCTACAAAGTTTTTCATCTTGATACGAATGGTCTCCCCCTTCATGCCAAAACCCCAGTCTGTAAGTTTTCGCACCGATAGTTACTACCCGTTTAGTGAGAGCTAAAATGTGATTTTTTAATCTCCATATGGTAGCGTACTGTGTAAAAGTATATTGTCGACCGAAATGGGCCTATTTTCGCTCATAACATCCAAACCCAACCATCATGTTAGCCCTACGATTTTCACAGTGTACATGAAAAATAGTATGCTTTCTTCTGATAACCAAAATTTGGACCACATTCGGTAAAATCTTGGGACGAGGCCTATTAGCGATCCAACCATGGACTTTACTCATACTGAGACTGTATGTTTCATATACCGCTAAAATTTGTGGTGGTCTGACGCTTCCCTTCAGATTTTTGAGCAACAAAAGAAATTTGTGGTGTAACCAGCGAGCAAGCAAACAGAAATTTTAAAATTTGGTGCAAATGGAACAGTTTTTGCCAGCCATACCTTCAATTGAAAAATGGTCTGGTCGTGTTCCTTAACAGGAACATTTTGTGCAAATTCCTAAATTCAAGATTTTCATATGAGTGTAATCTCAATATGAAAGTTTTAAAATGAATGCAGAATTTGTTTCACTATCACATTTGCTTCTTTTCGATCGATATCTTTAATTGATGATTTCATGTTTTTTCAGAACCCAATTCACAAGGCTTTTCATTTCTCAAAACTTACCATTGAAGGTCATCATCTCAAAACTGAATAAATCAACATGAATCCGGGTTTTATAGGAGCTGGTCACAATAAATTCACCAAACAAGCAATAAAATATGTAAATAAAGATTTCATGTCCTTGAGATTAAGATTTAAAAAAAAACACTACAACGAACATTATGGGGATGAGAAGAAAAAAGACCAGTCATTGAGAATCATAACAGAAAAGGAGATCATGACAATTGTGGGAATATCACCGGTCCTATCCTCTTCATAGATCTAGGGGAGTAACTGAAAAGACTAAAATAAGCCTTATAAAAAAAATTTTTAAATTGTTGCTTTATGCCTTGTCTTCCCTTACCATCGGGTAGAATGTCAGTTTGCTGGTTTCAGTACTTAAGAGACCCTGGCACATTTGAAAAATAGTGCGTCCCTCAATTTTTTCAATTGATATTTTTGCATGGTTAGAAAAAGCTTTAATTATACATTAGCCCTCACCTGAAATGTTAAGACTAAATCGTGACCCTATAAGTAACCAGACGATTTTTTTTATAATGAAATGTTTGCTGGCGACATTTTATTCGTCAGACAACGGATCTGGCGTTTAACACAGAAAACGCACACTTCGAGCCTTATTCCCATGGTCATGAACCCTGTTGTTTGACCGTCTGTGACCTTTGTGGTTTTAAATATCAATGACATATTTTTCTTGATAAGTTAGCAAACTTAAAGTGGGCCTACAAATTAACTGGATGTCTTTAGCCAGCCCTCTTATTAATGTCCTATTTTGTATATATTTTTATATGTAAAATATATCTCTATTCTCCAATGGCCTAGACTGGTCTTTCGATCAATTGAAGAAATTTTTGATTTTTTGTGAAAAAGTGCCAGTGCCGCTTTAAACAAACAGGCGAACGTTGGAATCTGCATATTTATCTTCATATGGGTTGCCATTGGCAATCATTCTGTGGCTTTTGAAGTCAGAAGAACTTGTCAAAATGTACATAAACTAATTTGGGCTTCTTTTTGTTAATTTTCCATATTTAAAATGTGGTCTACATCTGGTCTTCCAAAAATGGAGTAGTTTCATGTAGTTTTTGGGTGTTTTAGGGCACAATGGGACTTACAAGCTTGCCAAATAAATAACTTTTATTTTTTTCCCAGCAAGTGCTACAGGTTACCCAAGTTGTTGAGTCCACTTATACTATCTGCCATCACCATCACACACAGACATCAATTAAGAGATGATCTCAATTGACTGTACCCCACATCCTGGAGCAATAATGTGCCTGAACTAGCCCTGAATGTCGTTGGTTTACACTGCCAAGAACCGCTATAGAGGAAAGCAATCTGTGGCCCGAGTGTTGACATTGTAATAAACTACCTCAGCAGAATTTTCTTACTTGGATGGGAAATATTTTCATTGGAATGACAATTCCCCATCAGTAAGTCGGGATGATTTTGGGAGAGGAAACTTGCTTATTAGGATTGTGTCTCTTGTACCATGTCCTCCCTAGGATTGTGAGCCCTGGCGGTCTGGCGTAAGTTGTAGCCGCATCCAAGACCATACTTTGTCAAGATCACATACTGGCTACCAATGATACTTCAGAATGGGGTTAACCATTTGCTCACATTGACTTTACATTCATTCGCCTCGGCAGAAAAGTGCCTGGTATTTTGTTTGGGTGTCATTTCACCATGAATCATCTACAGATGTATAAGAGTGAGGAACAAATAAGGAACAATACTGTGTGCAGAATGCTTTGTCAACAATTTGAAAACAAGAAAGTTCATTTATTGTGTCGCCTCCTTAAGGCAGGAATACCAGGGATCACTTTGTCCCCTGTTGTACAGTTGTTGTTGCTTTTTTTTTTTTGTTTTGTGGCAAAAGGGTGAACATTTGCCTGTAATATCCTGCATACTATCAATGGATTTAAACCAAACTTGAGTCATGCTCCAACATGGGATCCTGCATTTGTTGATGTAGGTCAATGTCACATACCAAGGTCACAGGTAATGTGAGGTCAAGTTGTAAGATAGACTGAAAATGTAAAATTGACCTGAATTGAAAAGTTGAAGTTCAATTGGAACCAAACTTGGTTTATGGATATTACATGCAAACCCTCATTTGTTCATGAGGTCAAAGATCACATGTCAAGTTCAAAGGTCATATGAAGCCTATCATTCACAAACCGCGACGACAGGTGACGCAAGTGGTCCGAGAACCGTGATATTTTTTTATCATAAGAATATAGTCACTAAGCAGTCACCTTTGACATTTCTCCAAGTTTTACCTTCATATAAGCAATCATGAAATCTTGTAGGACACTGCCTACTGATGTCTTTCATGCTTAGGAAAAATAAATGGGTTTAATTGAACAAACGCTCCTGAAGGACCCAAACCATTAAACCTTGGGTTTGAGTCTTATTACTTATCCATTAGACCAGAGCCTATCTGGTGGAATCAATCTATTTTAATACATAATCATTCAATATACCTTAACAGTTGTAGTATCGGACAGTAGATGACGCAATTTCATGATATGCTTATATGAAGGTAGAACTATTTCTCACTAGGATCTAACTAAATGCTTCATATTGTCAACACAAATGCACTATCATCTTTCCACCACATTTGCTAGCACCTACCAATGAGGGGTCTAAAAATCTGGGTTTCATGTAGATGTGTTATCTATATACAAATGCACAAATTCCTTTTTGTGGGTGCAGGCCTGATTCCATTGGAATGATGATTCCATTCATGAGAATATGGAACATATACTTTGATCGGTGCCAAATAGGCAGACATTGCATGATGAGAACAGAGCAGATGGGAAGTACTCTCCTCTCAACATTGATATCATTGAATTGCCCCTAATAGTGCTGTAACACACAACTAACTTACAGTCAACCTGTGTCATTGATTCACTACCATGAATCATATGTTGGCAATGTTAATCAAAGGTCCCTTTCCCGGGACCTGTGCTAGGTAATTTCCTGGGCCTCACATCAAGGACTTTAGCGATACAGATTGGCAATTACTGGCCTCTCGTCGGCAACTCGTGTGGGCAGACTAGCTGATATCCGGTTGCAGTTTCATTGAAAAACAGCCTCGAGGCGTGACATTATGTCTACAAATCTAGAGCAGGCTCCAGCCAGAATTGCTATGTCTCGCTAGCTTTGAGCAATGGTTCACCTTCACTGTGCTAAAACAATGGAACTGCTGAAGCGAATCTGGGCTAGAAGTAGCCCTAAGTACAGGCTAAGGGTTTACCACTTGACCCCGCAAAGCATTAAGTTCTGCAGGGCGTAATATTACGCCCTGAAGACTTGTATGGAAATAAGGCAGTCTAAGGTTAACTGACCCTTTACCATACCTTTATTGATCCTGGGTGTGACCCCAGAGGGTGTATTGAGTCAATCCCACAATGCACCAGTTTTGGGAAATTTCACCTCAGTAGGGTCATGTGATCCCACAAAAATCCTATTCTTAACTCATAAAAACCCTGACTTTATGCTCATTTTAGCCCACAAAGCATTAGTACTTAAGGAATTTTTAGCTTGATCATAAAATGTCCTGTGGTAATTAAACTTTTGGAACACTTTTTAGTACTGACATGTGTTTAGTACAGTGCAGTATAGGCACCTTGCATTGCATTGTGGGAATGATTCAAAATGCCCTCTGGTGTGACCCTGTCTTAACAGGTCATGACCCCAGAAATGACATTTCACCTTGTGAACTGGAAGTAGAGCTTTAATATGGTGACCACAAAATACCTTCCGCACACAACTGTATATGCGAAATATCACTAGATGCGGTAACGTGGTTAACCCTCATCACCCTGACAGATGCTGTATGCGACACGCATGTCAGCAGATTTTGTGAGATTGCTTCCCAAATGACACTAGGCTTCTTTGAACTCATTTGAATGCATTTTTAAGGCTGATTCTAAATATTCTCATGAAAATGCATAATTTTATCTTTTTTTAAATAAAAAATAGAAATATTTTGAACTGTGACTGTACGTAGTTGCCTACAGGTCTTGCAGGCTTAAGAGAAATTGTGCATTACCATGTGCTCAAATCTGGAGAATCATTGACTACTCTAACAGTTGTTTTATTTCAGCTTAAAGGAGAACCTGAACCAAGAATAACTTACAAAATATATGCTATAAAAATAACTATTGAACACATATCGAGTAGTTTCATGGATAAATGGAATTATACTAACCATAAAATTGAATTAAAAACATTTCGTCTGACCATGCGCTATTTGAAATTCGTGCTAGTGCATATGGGATATGTATATGTGTTAAGCAATACCGACGGCACAGTAGCGTCATACACCTTCACACATGATGCTTTCATAATGTGTATTTCCTATGGTGTGTATGACGCAAACGTGGCCAGCGGTATTGCCTAACACGTTATAATCACTAGCATATTTACTAGCGCATGGCCAGACTAAATGGTTTTAATTCATGTTATGGTTAATAAATTCTCTTTTTCAATCGATGAACCATTTGATATGGAGTCAATACTATAATTTTATAAGAGTATATTGATGTGATCACGTAAGCAGAAATGAGTCGAAGTCGCAAATAATTGATTTTGAGATATAGCCAACAAAGGAGAAAGGTCTTTTGTTTCCTATTGTTTGGGCCACCCTCAACGTTTATATCTTGGAATTAATTGGTCACTTTCAATGGGGTTTCAGCAAAATGTACTTTTTAAATGGTGCATAATACAGGGTCATGGAAAAGTTCAACAAAAATATCTGACCGACTTTAACCATTTGTGGCTTGATCACATCTACATAATGTGGATGTTATTACAAACCCGCAACCTGTCGCTCAGAGACAGTTTGAAAAAATAAAGAAAATACTAAAATCTGTTATGTTGGTACTTTATTTTTTGTCAGATGTATAGGCATAACTTTGATATGTGTACATAGAAAAAGAAGTAACAAGTTATGGAAACTTTATATTTCAAACTTGCATGATAGTCAAAACTCACAATATAAATTTTTATTGTGCACATGTGGCAGGGTTTTCCAGATCGGGCATCACATATTGTATATATTATTCTTAGACAGGTTCTCCTTTAATAACCTTTTCCAAATAAAATGAACATTTGGAAATATCGTTAGCAAAATACCACATTGCACAGTATTCTTATCCAATGGCATCAGCATTTGCAGTACACACACTTAGCAACAACGAAGGTGATATTAGCATACCTTACTGCGTCCAAACAACTGCATAGTAAAATCTCCAATTTCCCTTGCATAACAGTTCACAGTAGCTTTATGTAGGCCAATATATTTAGAAAATACATCCCCTGGTTTTTGTGTACGATATATAGATCGCCAGATCACATCACGTCATTTCATTCAATGTATGATACAAGTACAAACGCCACTGAAAACTGTGTTCTTGGTGATGAGTCATATGAAACTTCATTGTGAGATGCTTATTGGGGTCGTCATCTAAATAAAACCTCAATTTGATAAGGGCTGTTACTAACCTGCATATCAGCGAGTTATAGCTTTTTATGAGGGTGACTTCATGTAACCAGCAATTGCCATCAAAGCCTCTATTAAATATTGATAAGCAATTTTTCATAATATTGTAATATAGCTGAATATACCCATGTGCCAAAAATGCTGTTACATACATTTATATACAGGACAATTTTAAAGAATGATTAACCACTCTTAAGCACCATTTCACCATTGGCTGTAGGTCAATATGCTTAATTGTTGTACGATGTTATAAATTGTAGCTTGTAATTTAAGTGGACAAGATAGCTCAATCAGGTAAGCGCTCGACTCCAGTGTATGCTCATCCATGCGTATAGGCGTGCGTTCGAGCCCTGTGAGATTCAGCTATCTTGTAATTTCCCTGGACAAGAAATTAACCGCTTGGTTGTCTCGATTTACCCATGCGATATTTGGGGAGCTGGTCCCGGCTGCGATGGTTATCTCGATGTATGTTTGCTGATAAGGGAAAGCGCTGATCCCGATCTGCTGCATCCCTTGAAATGATGCTAAATGGTTTATGGTATGGTTGGGCCACAGTGATCAGCGACCATTTGTGAAAGCGCTTAGAGGCCAATAGCATAAGGCGCTATATAAATCTCTGCTATTATTAATTGCGAACAGAAACATGGGAACCAATTTTGGGAATGTCCTCAAACAGTTGGTAATATCTCAAAGGTGCTTGTTCCAATTTTTGTTTATCATGTCTCTGGCTTGATATGAGAGCCTGACAAATGTATACACTCACCACCAAATTCAGTATTGTGGAAACACACTGAGGTTTTGATGCTAGACGCGAAATGCATAGTGCAAACCATATTCACTACTTGATAAAAGAATAGAATTTTTTGTCCGGTTATTGCAAGACTTGGATTGTAATTGTAAGTGAAATTTCAGGGAAGACAATGAAAAAAATATGGCCTTTCATCTGAATCAAATTGTACTACTCCCGGGTAAATTTGATTGGAACAAGCACCTTTAAATAGGATGTATAATAAATTGTACAAAATTGTAAATAAAATAAAAATAAAGGAGTTTGGGGGGTCCCACCATCGATTTCTACTTGTCGATTTGCTCTCCGCTTGAATTTGCGCCTACTCGAAAAATAAGGAATTCCGAGTGACGTCCATTACCGGCAATCGACTGGGAGATTTTTCATCAGACTTCTGAGACTCAATTTGGATGCAATATCCCGTAAGTTGGTTTGTCCTACAAATTGGCATTTTTATGGTTACTTACAATGCATTACTATACCAATTCAACATGTATTAAAGCAGAGTATTTTCTGTACGGAAGAGATTTTGGATGAATTTGCCTAATTGTGGCAATTTGCCCTGGCGTCTCATAAATTATTGTTGGTTGCTCCAGTGATAACACGGAGGGAAATTCACATCATACGCTGTTATCTGCGCCTTGGGCCTCCCTCATGGCGCGGGACTCTGGCAGTTGTGAGTGGTGCGAGACCAAATTCGCAGGGGAACCAAGCGTATGCACCAGGGGCAGTAACAGGGGCAGTGACAGGGTAAAATCATAGAGGGGCGAAAATCATGGGGGGGGGACAGTTCAAAAATTAACTCATGAATAAGTTAAATCCTAATTTGCACGGCAATTTATTGCTTAAACCTGATTTTCCAGAAGTGGTTTGGAAATTATCAGGGGGCGGCCGTCCCCCGCCACCCCTTGGCGCCGCCCTGTGGTTACAACCTTTTTTCGACCGGTGACAGAGAGCAAAGGTTAATGTATTATATTGAGGTGCAAAATCGGTTGTGGGTCATTTAATAGGAAGAAGCGTGGCTTGGCTGTTTATGCCGACAGCAAAGGGAGGAAGGCCGATGAACACTATGAAGTTGAAATCTTTCCTAATTGAAATTGATTCTTACAATCAGCATCCTGTCAGCTATTATTCCTTTACACCCCAAATTTTAAATTTTAAAATCTGATTATTATCCCTGAAAAGTGTAACAAGTCCTCACGGTCTTGATCATCAAACCAAGTCAAGAACACTTGTTTACGTAGTGCAATAATTATCAGACGTGCTGTTACATCGCAGGTGTGTACAAAGCAGTGTTTATTCCGTATATAGGGTGGTCGTTTACGCAACATTGAGGGACATTGTCAAGTAGTAGCTCTATGAAATCATTTTAAGTGCTAACACAGAGGTAAAACACCAATCTGTACAAGTCGCAGATACCACTTTTCTGATTTTTTTGTGGGCCGGCCAGCATGCTTTAAAAGAACAACTTAATGTTTGGTTGTATGATGTTAGGAACAATATGATTATTTCTAATCAACAATTTTTTAAAAAAGGTACATCTTTGTCATATCAACAAGTCATTGGTAAATGGCTTATGGTGGGGTGTCAGGATTTATTCAGCTGAGTAGGCTAATCTGGGGGCTGTGTGTATCCATGACACGGAAGCTCCTAGCATGGCCCACAAAGTGAACTTTGACCAGTACGCAAGTATGATTTCAATGACAATTGGTATTGTCACGGACCGAGGGTTGTGAAAATTCAAAGGCATGGTTTCGCTTAATGAAAAATTAAAATGGACTACATATACAAAAAAGGCACAAAATGCAATTCATATTCGTTTCAATGCAAATTTCACTTTAGGTTCACATTTATTGATTTTGAGAAGCAATTTACCCATTGCACAATCACTTTTACTTTGTAAAATTACTGTAAATATGTAGTTTTACTTATTGCAAAAAAAGTAATCATTTTAAAATTATTCCTGCTGACCGACGATTTGGTTAGAATCCACCAGCCAGGTGCCGCAGGGATGCTGATGCGATAAAACCAATCAGGCCAACAGGAATAAGTACTTTTTAAAATATTTAAAACACCTAAAAACATTGGCCAAATAAATTTCACAGAAATTAATTCCACAAACAATCAAACTCAATGTTGGCTAAACTCATTTCTCGAACGAAATGCAACTCCTAGATCATTTGCACAGCGACAATTTGATGTCATCAAGATTTGGACCCGACTCCATTAGTTTACTACTAAAAACTAACCCTAAATTTATAATCCTTAATTACCTTAAATGAAACTTAACGGGTGTACACATCATGCCAGCCCAATTGCACAACGCCCTTCAAAATTGCACAAACGGCATTGTGCATGCAAACCTGGACAGTCATGATAATATTTAATAAACAAACTTAAATTAGAATCTGTGCCAAAACATGCAAATATTGGGCGGGGCTTTATTTACATTGAGGCACAGCCACCACAATATCACTATTTTTTAGTGCAAAACATAATTTATAACAATTGCCAAATGATGGCGGGGCTTTATATACAGACGCCCCGCCCAGCCACTTCAGATGCCAGAACAAAACAAATACGGAAAGCGTTAAATATCAAACACCATTGTTGCGGTAGGCCTACATTTTGAAGTCAAATTACACTTTGCAAAAGCTGCACACCGACATGTGAAACTTCGGCTACGTACTGTATATGGACTGACAGACAAAAATGGACAATTGCATGCACTTTCCAATGATGCAACACATTGCTGTCAGTCTAGGCCCTACATTTTGAAGGCCACAATTGCGGCATCTTTGAACAAGTTGCGCACTGACAAGTGAAACTCTGCTACATCGTCTACGACGACTGACAGACAAATATAGACAATTGCGTGCTACGATCCAAATGATGCAACACAAAATTAAATACCCGCTGCAAAAAAACAATGTCCCCATGCATCAAGACAATGTTGTTGAAACTAGAACCCTGCCTGGAATGCACACATCCCAAAGAGCAAAGCTTTCAATTTAAACCCACTTTCAATTTTCACCCTAGGCCTTTGTTATAATATCGTCACCTTTAAACTGTCCGGTGGGTTGTATGAGTCCAATACTTAAATCAAAATGGCCCGTCTTTTCATAACATTAACAAAAACATAAAACAACGGGACATGCGAACTGCACAGGCCTCGAAAGGTTTACCGCGGAGGAGTTCAGTGCTCATCTTAGAAAACTCAGCAGCTAGAAATTCTATATAGGCCAAGCGTTACAGCCCAAATAATACACAGCACTAACGCATCAACTGGAAAAGGTGGGAATCTGCACAACTCCAGGCGCGCCACCCGCCTTTAATACCAGAAGCATGAGCGCACAGCACCTCTGCAGTATTAACATTTAAAGGTCCCATACACTGTTGCAATGACCTGTTTAAAGAGGAATTTAATAGATCGGATGGAAATTATACCAAATGGCCAGTACGTGCGGTCCAAAAGGACATGATTATGTGAAACTAACCCCCGAAACATTTTAATTTAGAAAAAATACACACAAATCCCATACCATTAATAAACATATGAAAAACCTGCCACCCAAAAAATTATGCATTCCCACTGCAAAGTTCCCCAAAAACACATTTACACCTTAATGCACATGCACATGTTCACAGGCCAAAAAACTACCAAAACCAAAAGTCGACCTTGTCGAAAAAAAACCATGGTCAAGCGAGTTAATTTTTAAGGATAAAAAAAAAAAATACAATAACTGCGATGAACTTAATAATCAGCTCTTTAGGCTGGAATGGCTTTTATTTAAGCACGCTGTACACCAAACCGCAGCACGTCGGGTACTTGACGAGACATTGTTGCCCATACTAAAACCCTAACCACGTTGGACTTTGTTATCAGTCCCTAAACGGATCCTCGGGTGATAGCGTGGCAACTGCCAAAAGCGGGGGTTATTACAAAAATTGAATCCTAAAATGTATTTTGACAGCATGGATGAATTCGTATTCTGCCACCACATCCCCCCAAAAATGCAGTTCATTCGCCCAAGCAGCCAATCACCGGGTTGTGGCACAACACTAAATTCTTCCACAAACATAGCACAACATGGCTAAAATGGCCCACACAGCTGGACACACTCATGTTGTCACTAAGATCGCCAAACATCAAATCTTCAGTACCATTTCGCAAATAATCAAAATCACTTTGCAAAGTTCAGGCAGCAAAAGTCCAAACAAACCTTATTCAAAATTCAAAAACCTATATTATTTTAATCCTATATAAACTTAAATTGCTACTAAATAAACCTAATTTAATTTGGAGCGTTGGGTCCAAAATATGCACCTGGCAAAGTCCAGGAAATAAATGACATTTAACAAAAAATTAGCAAACATAACTCACATACAAATAACTTTGCATGCCTTCCACTTTAACATGCATCTATCCCTTCACAATAAAATTGGTGAAAACAATTCCCCAATAATAGTCAATAATAAAATTTGTACACACAACATCAGAGCACATCCTTCTCTTTCAACTCCAGTCACACACTACAGGCCAGTTCCACCATAACAACACACAACACAAAGAAACAAAATACCAATAGATCCAATCACAATAGAGAGAAAGGTAGCAGATGCAGAGAGTAGCGGGGAAGCTTAACAAAGCAAATCACAGATGCCCAAACCAAAAGGAAGAATTGCCAGGGCCAGGAGGACAAGTTTTAGAGCAGTAAAAGAAGCATACAACAGCTATTAGAGGGCTGGACTTTAATTTTTTTAAATAATAAATTTCGAAAATACCAATTTGTGACAGATGTGGGTAATGGTGACACAAGTATTACCTATCAAACTGTGATGTAAACATGTATAAACTGGAGCACATTTGCCATATTTGTTCCCATGCGCACAGCCAGTATCCCATATCCTGGGACGATCCAAACCACAACGCCAGGGTTCCAGGGGCTGCTTAAGGCACGCGACAGGGTACAGGGGCAAATATATGCGTTTTCTTTGGGTATTTTGAGACTTACTTCAATGCTTCTCTCCATTTGTGTCGCATGCCCTAGAGGCAGAAGCACATAGGGATCACTTTGTCCACTGTAGTTGTTGTTGATGATTGTCTTTGTTGTCTGTTGTTGATTTGTCTGTAGTGTTGATTGTCTGTTGGTGTTGAAAACCCGGTGAACATTTGTCTGTAATATCCACATCCGTTTGATGGATTTAAATCCAAACTTGGGTCCAGGTGGCAAAGGATCCCCATTTGTGTGAGGTCCCAAAGTCAGATACCGAGGGGGTCCACAAGGTCATGTGAGGTCCAGTTGTAAAATCGGCTGACTGAATTGAAAATGTAAAATTGACTTCATTGAAAAGTCGAAGTTCAATTGGAACCAAACTTGAGTCATAGGTGCAACATGTGAGCCCTCATTGTTGATGAGGGCAAAGGCATCACATTACCGAGGTCAAAGGTCATGTGAGATCAGTTGTAAAATAGGCTGAAAATGTAAAATGACCTCATTTTTCATTTTTTTAGACCCCTGGGTGTGTGCGCGCTCCCTCCACACACCCCTGGCTACGTTGCATGTGTTCAAGATGTTGTTCCATTTGTTGGTCCTATGTTGCGCACAGCAAGGAAAGGATTCCTTCAGCAAAGGAGACAAGCTTGGATGCCTGCCAATCAACTACACACTTATGCAATCTGGTATCTCCATTCAACCAGCTGAAATTCTTTAGGCCTGTGTAGAGAGATCCTGTTATATGGATCTTAGACCTGGACCATGATGAAAGAGCTACAGGATAGTACTGATGGCAACCTACACAACTTCTTATGCGAGTACAAAAAAATCTGGCGTGAGCACAAGACCAAGCACAGATATATGGAGATATCCCTCAATTTCATCTTCTGTTGCCCAACGGCGTGCACGATTTGCCAGTCACTGTCATCGTGCGATTGACCAAGTAGTCTCAGACTTCACAGTGGAAGTTAGTTTCCCATGCCACAAAGGGGGTCGTCTCGCCCCTTAACTACATTGATATGTATTTGCTCGAGACAATCCAGCAGGATCCATCTGAATCCCCACCTAATGGACCAAACAGGGACATTTGGCGCTACATGAGTGAACAGAATCTCGGCTGCGGCGTTAGATATCTAGTTCCCATGTGGTTTTGTGGGTAGAAATAGGTACTGTGCATTACTGTGAAGGCAGCCCACAAAGCCGAGAACTGCTAAACTTGTTAATTCCAAATTAGATGTCTCAATTTCTTTGTGTTTCAAGTCTGGTGATGAAGCAGTAGTCTTTAAAAAAACTGAATACCTGAATTAATTTAAAACACATTACCATGCTACATCTTGATAAAAACAAAGGACTTTATCTTGATACATTTTGTCAACACCCAAAAGGTAAAAGTAACCATATATATTACTTGAGCTTTCATAAGGCTAACCGACAGGGAATCAAAAAGCTTGTGTGTGAATATGTATTATCGCCGTGTGTGTGTGTGTGGGTTGGGTGTGTGTTGACAGAGATACACTGGTGTCTTTTTTTCTGTACAAAAGGCACTTTCCCCTTTGTGTGGCTTTTTTTCCCCTATGTGACTAGCCAAATAAGAAATAGCATTTTTTTTCAGCATAAAATGATGTTACCCCACCTACTGATGAAATTTGGGCAAAAGTCACATTCATTAATTAAGGCCCCTAACTACACCCAACACAAGTCATACATGTCCATGTAGTATCCAACATGTCAACAGACCACACAAAATAGGTCACAATAAGTAATTTAGAAGCTCAAACAAGAACACAAAAGACACAAAAGAGAATATAAAGACACACAACGCACAAAGTCAACACAACTTACCGCTGTAGTAATGGGGTGTGTGTGTGTGTTAAAAGGTATTGGGGGGATAGACAGTGCCGTGTCTGTATTAAAGTGACAGGAAAGGAGATTTTTTGAGAATACAATTTCTCATAAAATGCACTTCTCGGTTGTAACCACTACCGAGAACGTTTTTTTGAAGGGTATTGGAACAAACAAGGAAAAAGAGAAAGAAAAACCGCAAACTTTGTTTGAACTTGAACTTGGGAGGAAAATGCCCATACCTTGAGTTTTGAATATTACACAATAAAAAAAAAAAAAATACCTAAAGCTTAGGTTTTATGGTAAAAATACCTTACCTTTCACTAATCTGCAAGAAAACAAGGTTAGGGTTAGTCAG
>JAMKCH010036012.1:0-21985 GCA_023653785.1 Ophioderma brevispina
CAACAAATGTCATAGTCGTGTCGGTATCAGTGTAGTCTCCGGCGGCCATGGTACCTGTCCCATCGCTTGTAGCAAAGTCTGAAAGAAAAACACACGATTGTTAACATTCTACAGACTTTACATTTAGCTTCTTTTAGACTCACCACCTCCTTGCGCAAGCAAGTACCTCTTCATAAATACGCTGGATCACCATGCAATTTTAAATCAATAACTTTATCAACATTAGATGATGAGCCTCTGAGAGCATATCTAACAGTAGTCATCCTCAAATCTGCTCTATGCTATCCAACTTTCTTCAAATTATTTGTAAAGTGCAGGTTGCCTTGCTTCTCTCCAATCCTTTCCATCAAAAGCGAATTCAAACTCATGTGGATAAAGCTGCAATTAGATCTCAATCTTCAACACAATTCAATCAACAACTCGCTTAAATTCAAAACAGGAGACAACCCAACAACTTACCAATAACATCAGCATATCCATGGTAACCGTGTCTGGTGACCACTATGGTTGCCGAAGCGCCTTCTTCATCAATGAAAACCGAATCCACTGTGAATATTGCTGTAAACAAATCAATGATAAAAGGTATACTTGGTATTAAAGTATAATTATCATATATTTAAATGTAGAAGATTACAATTACTATTTCCCGATCAAATTCATGGTTTAATAATTTATTTTTTAAAAAAACTGCATCTCTCACAACTAAAATATTGACTGATTCTGATACCATATTCAACCAAGCACAGGTTTATAGAATTGGAAAGTGTAACTCCATAGTAATTACAAACGTGCAAATTCCACACAACTAAATAGATCTTGTTTGACACCTTCTGGCTGAAACATGTTGGAAAAAAGCTTTAAAAAGTGACAGGTCTAAGTTTAAATTAACACATTGTAAAGAAATTGAACTTTCTGGTCTATAATATGTATTAGAATTTTTTGAAAGATGCGAATCAACAAGTTATCAACATCAACAAGTGTTTGAGTCTTTCTACTGAGAATTACACTATTATTTTCAATCCTGAGGTATATTCGAGTAGAATCCACGTTCCAGAGGTGATCAAATTATATGCGTCTTGTTTTTATCAGGGGATTTTATACCAAAATTACTGGCAATTTATTTGGTGGCCGTGCACATTCATATTACAGAGACCTATTTACTATGGCAAACACGTCCGCTTTTATCAATATGAATAATTTTGGCCTAAGCTGCAGTGGACGACACAGTACGTAATCGTCTACGGTAGTATCGGTTATTGCAATGGCAAAGTTAATGTACTCTGTGTCTTCAATAGCGGTATCTTGAAGTAATGGTACAGTAATAGTTTGAGTAGGATCACCAACAACAAATGTCATAGTCGTGTCGGTATCAGTGTAGTCTCCGGCGGCCATGGTACCTGTCCCATCGCTTGTAGCAAAGTCTGAAAAAAAAAACAAACGATTGTTACAGTCTAAACAGACTTACATTTAGCTTCTTTTTATCACCAACCTCCTTGCACAAGCAAGTACCCCCTCTTCATAAATCCGCTGGATCACATAGCAATTTTTAAATCAATAACTTTATCCACATTAGATGATGAGCCTCTGAGAGCATATCTACCAGTAGTCTCCTCATCTGCTCTATATGTATCCAAACGGTCCTTCAAATATTTGTAAAGTGCAGTTGCCTTGCTCTCTCCAATCCTTTCCCATCAAAAGCGAATTCAAACTCATGTGGATAAAGCCTGCAATTAGATCTCAATCTTCAACAACAATTTCACTCAAAACACCGAAGTAAGGAAAGCGGAAAAGGATAGAAGACGATGGAAACCAAACGAATGGAGAAAGTCAGAGAGGGCAGGAGCAAGAGAGGGAAGTAAATAGGATTAAATCAACTCGGCCACGGGATAAGTGGAGGGGACGGACCACAAGAGGGAGAGAGCAAAAACGAGAAGGGGGAGTGTGGACGTAAATAGAAATGGACGGGGGGAAACATAAAAATGAAAGGAGGAGGACGAATCAGGGAGAGAGGGAACAGAGAGAGTGCCGTCAGGGAGAGAAGAGGCGGTAGGGCAAGAAAAAGCGAGGGCAAAGGAGGAGGAAGGTAGACAAATAGGAAGAGAACTAGGGAAGTAGAAATAGCGGATGAGCAGGAGCTTAAGAGAAGCAAAGACGGTTAGATGGAGAGAGAAATCGAGGAGGGGGAAGCAGGCCAGAGAGCTAAGGTAAGATGGAAAACAACAATAGTAAGCGAGTGTGGAGCACCGGGAAGGAGAAAAGGCGGGCCTATAAAGACGTGAAGAGAAGGTATAGACGCCGGGAAGGTTCGGAGATCGAGAAAAGCAAGGATATGGAAAGATGGGGGAAATGGGCAGCAATAAAAAGGAGGGAGGGAGAGAGCCAGAGTAAAGGCAAAGGAAAAAGACTGGAAGGGCGGGGGTGGGAAGCGAGAGGACACAGAAAATGATAATGGGGGCGAGAAAAAGGTAGTAGAAAGAGAGGGAAGGTGAGTAGCGGCGAAAAGGGGGATGGAAAGCCGCATAGGATGGGAAAAAACGAAAATGGAAAAGGGACATAAGGACCATATGCGCAGGGCACACGAGTGAACAGGAAAGGAGTTGAATGAGTGTAGTCCAGAGGGATAGGGAGATGAAAGGAGAGACGATAAAAAGAAGGAAAATTAGTAGACGAGAAAGAGTAAGGGAATCACAAGGGAAAACAGAATCTCAAAAGAGGAGGAGAGGAAGAGGTGCTAGTGGGGGAGGGAAGTCAATGAGAAAGGGAGTGACGGAAGAGATCACGTAACTCGAGCAACGATAAAGGGAGGATAGATGGCATGCGGACAGAGGATAACAGCATCCGGAAAGCGAACATATTGGATAAAGAATCAGGAGATCCGGGCTAACGAGAAAGGGGAGAGAACCTGAAAGAGAGAAGAGGAGAACGTAACAACAAAAGAAATAATGAGATAGCAAGGGGAGAGCAGCAGCCGCATACAAGCGCTAAGCGGAGAGAGGGTCGTGGGTTGCGAAAGCAATAAGAGAAAAAGAAAAGAGAAAGGGAGAAGAAAAGCTGTAAGAAAGGAAGGAGGCACCGGCTAAGCACGAATTGGGAAAACGATAACAATCGGCGGAAGGAAGCACGAGAGAAAGCGGGGGGGAAGGAAAGAAAAAAGAGCGAGAGGGAGGAAGTACCGCGTAGAAAACGCTTATAGAAACAGAGTGTGGAATAAGGGGTGGGAGGGGGTGACGTTAATATGGGCTGAGTCATGGAAGCCGCACGCAACAAAGTACAAAGAAAAGTGCGGGTCGCAAGAAATAGAAATGGTGGAGATCACGGAGGAGCCCAGAAAGGTATGAGGGGGGGGTAGGGAGGCAAAGACGTGGGAGATATGAAAGAGAAAAGAGAAAAAATATTAAGCAGACACTAGCGCAAGACAAGGGCTAGCGGACTATTGAAACAAGTAATAGGGGATTACCACGAAAGACAACATCTGGATGGACGGAAAGCGTCAAAACCAGGGATGGCGTGAAAGAGGAGTGGGGACCGAGTAAGCGATAGAGTGAAGAAAATTAAATACCCATGAAGGGGAATAACAACCGGAAACGGTACGCGGGCTTGTAGAGAGGAAACGGTATCCATACCTGTTTTATGCCACGGAATTAAGAGGGCAAAACTTCTGGGGGGAGCAGATAATTTGGAATTACGAAGGGCGCCTAAAGAGTGAGAAGAGATGGTATAGTATTTACTAGAAATAGGGGTCGCAGAATTGAGTACTCAGCCAGGCGGGAGGAAGAAGACGTAGAAGAAAGGGGAGAACACTAAAGGCAAAAAAAGGGGCGCGAGGAGGAAAGAGGACAATAGAGAGAGAAAAACCGGGAGAAAAAGGAGCCGGGGACGTCCTTAAAGGAAAAAGGACAGAGGGAGGTGAAGGGAGGGAGCAAGGAGTGGGATGCACAGTGAGAACAGGCAGGAGCGCAGAAGGGGAAGGAGGAGAGGAGAGAGGAGAGTAGGTTCCCGAATCGCCTTCTTCTCATGAAACCGACTCCACATTGATATTCTGTAAACAAATCAATGATAAAGGTATACTTGGTATTAAAGTATAATTATCATATATGTAATGTATAAGATTACACTTACTTTTCCCACAAATTCATGGTTTAATAATTGATTTCTTTAAAAACTGCATCTCTCACAACTAAAAGCTTGACTGATTCTGATACCATATTCAACCAAGCCCAGGGATTTTAGAATTGGAAAGTGTACCTCCATAGTAATTACAAACGTGCAAATTCCACACCACTACATAATCGGTTTGACACCCTCTGGCGAAAATGTTTTGGAAAAAGCTTTAAAAGTGACAGGTCTAAGTTTAAATTAACCATTGTAAAAGAAATGGAACCTTTGCTGGATCTATAAATGTATTTAGAATTTTGTTTGAAAGATGCGAATCAACAAGTTATCAACATCAACAAGTGTGTGAGTCCATTTCTACTAGAATTACACTATTTATTTTCAATCCAAAGGTATATTTTCGAGTAAATCCCCACGTTCTCAGAGGGGATTCAAATTGATATGCGGGGGTCGGGTTTTAAATCAGGGGCCTTTTATACCAACATGAATGGCAATTTATTTGGTGGCGGTGCAACATGCAGATTCATAATTAGACCTATTTACCTATGCAAAACACGGACCGCTTGTTATCAATATGAAATTTTGCCTGAAGCTGCAGTGGACGACCCAGTAGCGATCGTCTACGGTAGTATCGGGTATTGCAATGGCAAAGTTAATGTACTCTTTGTCATTCAATAGTGGGTATCTTGAGTAATGGTACGTAATAGTTTGAGTTAGGATCAACCAACAACAAATGTCCAAGTCCTGTCGTATCAGTGTAGTCTCCGGTGGTACCCGTCCCATCGCTTTGCAAGTCTGAAATAACAGCAGATTGTTAACCTTCTCTCACTTAAAGTTTGGGCTTCTTCTTAGACTCACCATCTCCTCACTCGCAGATGAAAGCAGATCTAAATCTATAACCAATTATCATACTGTCCCTTTAAATTACATCAGAAAAATCAAATACCTTCCAATACACATCAGCATTTCCTTGATAACCGGGTCTGGTGACCACAACTGGTTGCCATGCTCCTTCTTCATCAATGAAAACCGAACCCACAGTGAATATTGCTGTAAAGAATCAGTGATCAAATATACTGGATATTCAAAAATCCTCATATATGCAAGATAGATTTAGAAGATCGCAATTACTACACTCTAAAATTTTGCATCGGGGGTGAAAAGCGTTTAAGCTTTAGCAGTTAAGCGTTTGCAGACATGTGGGTCAACCAATTGTTTGTAAAATAGGGTTTGTAAACGGTCAGTAGCAAAGCTTTATGTGTTTTTATCAATGTCTTAATTATTAAAGCAAATTAAGCAACGGATAGTCAATTTAAGGCTAATAGGTTAATGTCCAAAGTGTCGTTATTGCGCTGCTCGATCTTCATACCTTTGTGACACATTTGGATATACCGTCAAAAACAATTGCTTCAATTAGAATGATCACTGTGGTAAAAGACGGAAAATCACATGAATTCAATGTTCGGCCTAAGTTTGTAGAACACAACAAGCTCGTCGTGTTTCATTATTTTAGGACTCCCGTTCTCAACACCGCGCGAATCTGACATGCACATTCCGCATAGACTCGTAAGTTCACGGAAAGTTTATAATAACCGATTAGGTTTATTGCCTCAGTTCCCGCCGGATTGGTTGACCCGCCTAAAACGGCATGAAGCATAAAGCATAACCCCTACAACACCACACCTACACTGTCACAACATAATCCTCACATTGGTAGTATCACGTATACGCAGATTATACAATCGTATAATGTTCTCGCTTCGCCGATCAATATCGATGTGTTCTCCTCTTAATCCTTAAATTTATTTTTACTTCTATATGTGACTAAAATTAGTGAAAACCTTTTGGAATTTAAAACAATTCCTTTAGATTCAAATCCCGGTGGGGTCTGGCACTGCGGGGATTTATCCGGGTAACTATCAATCTGGCTTTGATCTGTATACCGGCTATTGATAAATACAGAATACTGCTATCCCTCCATGGTTCACCTGGAATTGGGCAAATGGATCATGAAAGCACGCCATCCTTCGGAGGGGAACTTAAGAGGGAGCCGTCGGCCCCGTGTACATAGAGTCATAACTGTACATGTCCATCGCAGTCAGTGTCTCGAATAAGAGTAGGGTGGAACCCTGACTGTTCCAAATCCGCCCCAGCCTCATTAGCGGGCCATGGTTTATGGAGCGTCCTGATCATGGATACACGGCGTCGCGGCCCCGGATCAGCACACCAGTTGACCAAATCCTGACACCACCACAGCCATTACCAATGACTTGTGGACACGAAACGAACGAACGAAGTTTGACAATCCTATAAATGAGAGATCTAAACGTTTTTTCAATTCCCCTTTTTTCTATGCCCTTCTGGTTTGTCAACCCATTTCTACACCAAGCTAGTATAGTGTTATAAACGAGAATCCATTCTGAAGTTTGGGGAAGAATTAAAGCTGTTTTTCTATAGTTTGAAGGGTGGCTGAAATCAGACTTTTTGGGTCTCAACCTCTATTGGAAATGTGGGAACCTTTGTAAAATAAGGGGTACAATTAGTACAGGGGTAAATTGAAATCAAGTCAAATTGTGTTGTAATGATGTATAACAATGTATTTGTCGCATTATAAGGATTAAAACGGTATATTTTTTCTATAGGTTTCCACCCTTGAGTTACACGGCTACATCCACCCCCCGGTAAGTTCAAGTTCCTATGGGGGTCAAACCTTTGCCACTGGTCATACGAACATAAATTTCCATTTCAATTCTTTGGGTGACAGTTCTGTATACACTCGATTGCCCTATTGTTCACCATTGTTCCGACTGTGATCCCCGGAGGACTTCTCTCCGCCACCCTGGTGTAGAAGTAATTATATCCGGCGTAATCATAGTCCGGCTAACACGGTAATGAAATCGGCACTCAATTCAGTTGACTCTTCACGGCAATAGTAGTTCATTTTCACGCTTTATTCCCGTTATCGTCTTGGAGCCCGGCTAGGCCTACGCCGACTATAGTTTGCTTTCAACACCGGCCCCTCTACTAAACACAAACGCTTGCAATCCTCCTGAGATGTGGAACCTGGCCGTCCATGTTTTAATCAGGGGCATTTTATACCAACATGAATGGCAATTTATTAGGTGGTGTGCAACATGCAATTCATCAGTGACCTATTACATATGGCAAAAAAACGTACCGCTTTTATCCAATATGAAGATTTTGCCTGAAGCTGACAGTGCCGAGGAAACAGAGCGTAAATCGTCTACGGTAGTATCGCTTATTGCAATGGCAAAGTTAATGTACTCTGTTGTCTTCAATAGTTGGAGCTTGACAGTAATGGCTACAGTAATAGTTTGAGTAGGATCACCAACAACAACCAAATGTCATAGTCGTGTCGGTATCAGGCTAGTTCCGGTGGTTACCCGTCCCTCGCTTGTAGCAAGTCTGAACTAAAACAAGAATTGTTAACATTCTCTCAACTTAAAGTTTGATTCTCTTAGACTCACCATCTCCTCGCAGAAGATGAAAGCAGATCGTAAATTTATAAAACAATTCAAATAAAATGTCCCTTTTAAAATTAATCATAAAATCAAATACTACCATCACATCAGCATTTCTTGTAACCGTGTCATGGTGACCACAACTGTTGCCATGCGGCTTCTTCATCAATGAAAACCGAACCCACAGTGAATATTGCTGTAAAGAATCAGTGATCAAATATACTGGATATTCAAAAATCATCATATAGCAAGATAGAATTTAGAAGATCGCAATTACTACACTCTAAATTTTGCATCGGGTGAAAAAGCGGTTAACGCTTTAGCAGTTTTTTTTAAAGCGTTTGCATACATGTGGGTCAACCATTGTTTGTAAACTAGGGTTTGTAAAGGTCAGTAGGCAAAGCTTTATGTGTGTGTTGTATTCAATTTCTTAATTATTTAAAGCAAATTAGCAAAAGGATAGTCAATTATAGCTAATAGGTAATGTCCAAAGTGTCGTTATTGCGCGGCTCGATCGTCAGACCTTTGTTGACATTTGTTATATACCGGCAAAAATATTTTGCTTGCAATTAGAAGGATCACTGTGGTTAAAAGGGACAGGAAAAATCAAATGAAGTCATGTAGCGGCTCTAAGTTGTAGACTACAAACAAGTCGTCGTTGTTTCATGTATTTTAGGACTTCCAGTGCCACCCCGCGCCGAATCGGACATGCACATGGCAGTTAGACCTAGTAGATCGTAGTCATCGGAAGGTTATTAATAACGATTAGGTTATTGCCTCAGTTCCCGGCCGGATGTTGACCGCCTACGGCATGATGCATATTAAAGCATACACCTACACTGTCACAACATAATCCTCACATTGTAGTACTCCAAGTATACGCAATGATACCCATCTATATGTCTCGCCGATCAAAGTATCGATGTGTTCTCTTAATGCCTTAAATTTATTTTTAATTTCTAATTTAATTTTTTAGTTTTTTGATTTTTTAACTTGAATTTAAAAACAATCTTTAGATTCAAATTCCCGGTGGGGTCGTGGCACTTGCTGGGACTTATTCGGGTACTATAAATTCTGGATTGATCTGTATACCGGCATGATTAAATACAGAATACCGCTCTCCATGGTTCACTTGAACTTGGGCAAATGGGATCATGAAAGCAACCCCGTCCTTCGGAGGGGACGTGAAGCCGTCGGTCCCGTGTAAGGAGAGGCAACGTACATGTACATCGCAGTCAGGGCGAAGAAGAGTAGGGTGGAAAACCCCTGACTGTCCAAATCCGCCCCAGCCAACATTAGCGCGGCCATGTTAGGAGCGTCCGTATATTGGATACACACCGGCCCCGGATCAGAACACACCAGTTGAACAAAATCCTGACACCACCAAAAAGCATTACCAATGACTTGTGGGACACGAAACGAACGAACGAACGTTGACCAATCCATATAAATGAGAGTATCTTAAAGTTTTTCATTCAATTTTTTCTATGCACTTATGGTTTTGTCAACACATTTCTACACACAAGCATAGTAGTAGGTTTATAAACGAGAATCCCATTCTAGAAGTTTGGGGAAGAATTAAAGATGTTTTTCTATAGTTTGAAGGGTGCTGAATCAGAATTTTTGGGTCCAACCTCTTGGAAATGTGGGAAACTTTGTAAAATAAGGGGTACAATTAGTACAGGGGTAAATTTGAAATCAAGTCAAATTGTGTTTAAATGTATAACAATGTATTTGTCTCATTATAAGGATTAAAAAGGTATATTTTCTATAGGTTTCCACCCTTAGTTACACGGCTACAGCCCCGGTAAGGTTCAAGGTCATTATGGGGCAAACATTTTTGCCCTGGTCATACTGAAGCATAAAATTCATTTCAATTCTTTGGGTGACAGCTCTGTATACAATTCGATTGCCCTATTGTTCACCATTGTTCCCGGACTGTGATCCCGGAGGACTATATCTCCTGCCACACTGGTGTAGAAGTAATTATAGTCCGGCGTAATCATAGTCCGGCTAACACGGTAAGGAATAGGGCACTCAATTCAGTTGACTCTTCACGCAATATTAGTTTCACGCTTTATTCCGTTATCGTCTATGGAGCCCGGACTATGGCCTACGCCGGACTATAGTTGCTTTCACACCGGCTCTCTACCAAACACAAACGCTGAAATCTCCTGATGATGTGTGAACCTGGCAGTCATGTTTAATTCCACTATGAGTATATCTAATCAGGTAGAAGCTATCTGTAATTCTACTACATTCAGAACATATGGGCTGGTATTCTAAAAGCGAGACTAACTTTAAACCTGGGTTTAAACCAGGGTTAGTCCTACATGAGAGGACCTTTTTTCCTTTCAAAATACTCTAAAAATCTGCTGTAACGCGTGAGAAAATTCCTCATGGATGGGCCGTTCTGACCTATCCATGAGGAATTTTCTCATCCGTTACATTGAACTTTCACAGTATGTTGAAAGGAAAAAAGGTCCACTCATGTAGGACTAACCCAGGTTTAAACCCAGGTCTAAAATTAGTCTCCCTTTCAGAATACCAGCCTTTGTGTATTCATGGGTTTATCACTTTGATGCTTGTCACCATGTGTACGATCTTTGGTCTTATCGGACATCGATTACGCCAACTCTGTAGCATATGTTGCCAAGGAAATTGATCTTAAAAAGGTTCCAACGCTTGCAAAGCTGCACGTTTGATGTTTTCATGCGGTCGAGACCAGAGTTCATCACATCCTTTGCGTGCACTGTTAGAATCTTACAGTAAATATAGGTGCACTGTTAGTAAATGCCTGTAATTTGTACCATTTTTTTTAGATTTTTCTTTTCTGTCAAATTGACGTTTTGTTTGTTTTTATTTTAATAACATAGTATGTTATTTGGTCAAAGGGGGTCAAGACAGACGGCATTTTAAAAGGCGCTTCCATTCCCTGTGGTATATTATTTCCAGTCATTTACATTTCCAAAACAAGATTTCGTAAAACTTACCCGAGCGGTCCAGAATAAAAACAGTGGCAATGTCGGCATGTGGGTCAATACTGCCAGTGTTTCCAGTTGTAACATCCACCAGAAGGAGCGCTATTTGAAAAGTTTCAACGCCTTCAAATATGTTATCTTCATTGAGTATCATTGTTATCGAGTGTGTTGTGTCTCCAGAGCTGGCAAAAGTCAAAGTACCCGGACCGCCAGCGTAGTCCGAACCGTCCGCTGATACTCCTGTATAAGCTAGTGCTGCATGTGAAAAAGAATATACATCGCCTTTAAAATATGCACTTTTTAACTCTCACATTTTATTCGATGATAGAGTTCCACTAGCGTACCCGGGGGGGCCTTTGGGGGCTAAAGCCCCCTCAAAGTTCTCAAGAAAAAAGAGGAAGGAAGAAAGAGGAAGGGAGAAAGAAAAAAGAGGAAAAGAGAAGGAGAAAAGAAAAAGAAGTACGCAAGGAAAGGCGTTTTCAGGTCTAATATCCATCTGGTCTAATATCCATTTGGTCTAATATTCATTTGGTCTAATGTCCACTTGGTTCAAAATCTATTTGGTCTAATATCCATTTGGACCAGATTGACATTAGACCACATGGATATTAAACCAAATGGATTTTAGACCAAATGGATATTAGACCAAATGGGTATTAGACCAGATGGATATTAGACCAGATGGATATTACACCAATTGGGTATTAGACCAAATGGATATTAGACAAAATGAATAATTAGACCAGATGGGTATTAGACCAAATCGGTTATAGGCGATATGGATATTATACGATATGAGATGTAGACCAGATGAATATGAGACTACATGGCTATTAGACTAAATGATTATTAGCCTAAATGGTTATTAGACTATATGCTATTAGACCAATTGGAGTTAGCCAAAATGGCAATTAGACCAAGTGGGATTAAACCAAATGGTAAGTCACCAATGCCGACAACAAAGCCGCGAACAGCAGAACGCTTCAGCTATAGAGTTGCTGATAATTTTGACAATAGAATTTGAACAACAGTGCAATCAAAATACAGCAAAAAATGCAGCAAAATGCAATAAAAATGCAGCAAAATGCAGCAGAAATGCAGCAAAATTGTAAAATGCAAATCGTTTTGGGGAATGGAATTAAGCATTTGGCCTTTGACTATTAAGTGTCCTATAGGACAAGTTATCTTGCCATTTTGAATAGACATTTTTAGAGCGCACGAGTAAACATTGATCCATTTTCGAAAATCTAAAAACCCATATAGGACTTAAATAATTATGTGGAAATGTTAAAAGATATATTGTTGTTGACATTTTTTTCTAAACAAATATAATCCACATCTGAGGATTTCTGAAAATGTTTTTTCTTACTCAAAATATCAGAACGTCCTAAGTAGCCCACTCTGTTAACAACTATGTCCACGGTGCCACCTTCAACTCCAACAAACGTCGAATCTATCCAAAATCTTGCTGTTAAAATAAATCAATATAACACGTATACATTGTTATTATGCTTTAAAAGAGGCTTCCAGCAAACAAACAAACAAAACTGAACCCACGTATACACTTCTACTTACTTGATATTAATTTGATAGTTTTTGATAGTTAATATGTTGTGTAAAAACTGCAGGAAAAACTAATATACCTTATTTTATTCACTGCAATAGACCGTATTCAATATGACGTCAGCCACCAGACATGTTGGGTGGACAAGATGCATACATTCATAGAGGTAATATAGATGATACATTCCAGGGCTACAATACATTAAGCTGTCAATCGATCATGTTTAGCGATTGCACAGGGATCATTGACAGGTGAATGTATTGTAGTACTGGAATGCGTCTATCTTGTCCACCAACATGGCTGGCTATTGAATACGGTCTATAGTTGGTGACAGTGATGTCACCGCCACAATTCACGGGGGTCTCAAGTTTGATTTGGCTAGGGATGTGCTTTCGAGATTCTAGAAGTAAAGCCCATATCTATAACAAATTTGGCCCCAAATGAGACCCATATAGCTATTTTGAGGATGCAACTTTTTAAGAGGCACAATTTAACAACAATTTGCCATTATTTTCTCAAACTTTTTGACCGTTTTACAAAGTTTGGGAAATTGTGACATCAGATTCAGAAAACTTACATTTTTTGAAAATTTGCAAAAAGTGACCCATCTCTATACCCAAAATGGCATAAAAAAGAGGTAATTCATATACCAGAAGGCAGAAACGCCTAGCTTGATAAGTGACGTCAGAACCGGACCGTAGATTCTGGACAGTTTGTTTCCCCCCCCCCTCCCGCCGTTAATATTGCGATTGAAAAATTGTTAACATTTCGGTAAAAAAAGGTCCATTTTGTCAAATTCACCGGGAGAGTGCGAATTTGAGTAAAAGTCTACTTTGGATATAAAAATCCCGCTAAAAAACCTGGTACGGTCCTGGTCGTAACTTTAGTAAAAAGTTGCTTCAGAAGTTGATATGCTTGGTACAGGTTTCTTTACGTACAAGAAGCACGTTTAAACAGTTTTTGTGATAATTAGAGGGGTCCACCTTCAAAAGTATTTAAAAATGCCTCCTTTTTGCAAGCAGTGCAGCCGCCACAATGTATGTTAAATTTATGATAAAATAGAAATATTTTCATCTATTTTCGGATAAAAAATATTTAAAAAAAACGTGCCTCCTTTTTTTAAAACTCGGACACTAACATGTTTCATTTATAACCGGTGTAGAAGTTTTTATAGTCCGCCGGACATATAGTCCACCTAGGATAAAGAATCGAGCCCGGACTATGGCTCCCGGCGGACTATATCTGCCTTCACACTGGCCTTATAATAGGCGTAATACTTTTTGGGCGGGAAGCGTACGCGCTACCCGCTCTATTCGCTTGGGTTTTGACCTACTTTTCAAATATCCGTGTTGCAGAAAATATTCGTGCCCTTTATATCCTCTAAAATCTACATGTGTGATAGCTAATGAAAAGATGTGCAATTTTACGTCATATGGATATGTACTCAATAAGATAGGCCTAGCGAAAACCTGAACGTACAAAAAGATAGTAATGTTCAAAAGACTAGAAATACAAATAATAATACCGACATTTATATAGCGCCTTTTCCACAGGATACAAAGCGCTGTTGCCTATTATTATTACGCTGCCTTCAGGAAATCGTCACAATCATTTCGCTTCACCTAGGCCGGCAGCCGGCCAAGCGCTATCAGCACTTAGATTGTAATATCCCCCATAACAGCTACCCGAATATCGCTTGGGTCGACGAAGCAAGTGAGGTAAAGTGCCTTGCCCAAGTGCACAACACATTGGCCACAGCGGGACTCGAACCCACAACCTTTGGATCATGAGTCGGCAGTCATATCCACTGGACCACATGTGCCCTTAAGCGATCACATTTCCACACTTACTTATCGTCGTGAGCGGTATACACTAAAAACACGACGGTAACAATATAACATGAATATAGAGGGCGTAATGTACTCTCCTCGCTGGCGACAGGAGAGCGCGGCCAAGAAATCCCAAATTTAGACATCGCCATTGGCTTAACACGTAAAAACGAAATATTGACGAAAAATTATGAAATTAGTATATGCTGTCAAGGAATATTTTATTTGCTCTTTGTATCCTCTAAAATCTACATGTGTGATAGTTTACAAGGATATACACTCAATAAGTGGAAATACCAGGCGATATGAGCGGAAATTGCAGACAATGTTTTCTAGAGGTTTGCTGGTTAACAGTTTCCTTAAATCGTTATATGAGTATATTGAATCAATGGATGTTTAAACATGCTTGACACCGCGCTCAGCTCGTAGTTGGAGGTATACTATAAATAAATATTCTTTGAAAAGGAAAGGGCGAGCAAAGAGGAACTATCCGTAAAAATGGTTTGCGAAGGGTAAAGTAAGATGATCGTAGACCAATCAG
This sequence comes from Ophioderma brevispina, assembly GCA_023653785.1. Taxonomy (NCBI): domain Eukaryota; kingdom Metazoa; phylum Echinodermata; class Ophiuroidea; order Amphilepidida; family Ophiodermatidae; genus Ophioderma; species Ophioderma brevispina. The sequence continues at coordinate 14,511 of JAMKCH010036012.1, forward strand.
GGCAATTTCAATAGCTACCCTTTTACATTTCTTTTATTGAACATATCGGTTTCGATTTTTGTTTTAAAACCGTTTAAAAGTTTGTACGAATTTGAATTAAAATCACTATCATGATTTGCTCACGAAAATCGAAAAAAAACTCAATCAAAAATCGATTTTGGCATGTTCGTAGCAAGTGGTAGTTATGCTAATATACCCCACAAGGTATAGGACCAAAGGACACAATCAAATATTCTAGTCATTACACTCTCCGTACCGACACTTACTACCACACGTACATTGGGACTGAGATTTCATATCTTTGACACTGTTTTTTTCCTCTCTCTTCTTTTCTATCAGTTTTTCGTTTACCTAAAAACTTTAAAATGGAAAGAGTTCCATGTAGAACCCCCTTTAAAATCTACAGGAAGACACATTATTTTTATGTATTATGCCAAGAGTATTAATAAAATAAACAATGGAAAGGTAGAAATTTCTGGAAACAAGCTGAAAATGTCGAATGGTTCAGAAAATGTGTCTAGAATAATATCCGTAAAGTCCCCAAAATCCTCTTTGTGCATTTTCATCGAAATAAGGGGGCAACGTTTGTACATGGGTAAAATTACGAAATATTTCAATTGTCCTTAAAAGTGTTCCAACCCATTTTGTCATTTCCAGGATTAAAAAAAAGTATGGTTTGCCATATCTTGGCTTGTAGTCAATAACTATATGGTAAAAGAGTCAAGGTCATCCTGGGGGTAAATTTTTCAGAATGTACGGATTCTTCTAAAGATGTGTCAAATTCTTAGCTGTTGTCCATGAACACCAAATGAATCGTTAAACCGGTGATGGCCATTACTTGCAAAATTACAGGGCCAAGTGTGATGGGGTTCTACCGGATCTATGGGTATCACTGCTTTCTGTTCTTATATGTCAATATTGAATCCATGTAGATGATTTGAATGAACATTTTCTGTTTATAATATGACTCTTACCGAGCATTTGAATCTGGTTTCAATGAATTGGATCATTTTGAAATATTTACCCCCAGGATGACCTTGAATGATTTAGGTCTGTAGTACTTAAACTACAGGTTGTAGATAGGGCAAACTATACCTTTTATTGATCCTTGGGACATGACAAAAATGTTGGAACACATTTAAGGACAATTCTAATATTTTGTAATTTTACCCCTGTACAAACTTTGCCCCCTTATTTCTGAAAAGCACAAAGAGGATTTTAGGGGACTTTTAGTATGTTATTCTAGACATATTTCTGCACCAATCCTGACATTTTCAGCTTGTTCCCAGAAATTTCCACGTTAAACTAAAATTCTTGGCCTATATGGCCTTACACTAACAAACACCCTAACCCTGGGGCCAAAAATAAAAAAGAATTTGTAACATTTAGAACTTCAAAGGGGATACATATGTATGGAACTCTTGCAAAAAAAGGCCATGATTTATATAAGACATTATCTATTTCTCTTCGACCTCCGAAGATCATGATGTGTTTATTGTGGAAATATAACTGCTATAGCATATATATATAACCATATTCATACCTTTCAATTGGAATTTCTATTTTGCACGCCCTTTCCTTTTTAAAGGAATTTTATCTTCTTTTCGTGCCACCCAGGCCTTATGTGCGCCCGGGATGTGCGCACGCCACAAATAACGCCTCCCATTGAAATACACGCTAAAATGACTGGTGAAATAAGTTCAAATTTCAACCCCACGTGACATCATATTTGATGTTTTGAAGACATTTAATTCTATATCAAAAAAGATGAACATTTTTTAAAATCATGGTAATTGATACCGATACAGGATAGAATTCGAGATACAGGCTTGTGAATAACGCCACCACTTTTTCCACCCGACACGTAAAACCTGTAGCCGTATCCGAGCACGGAGTACTTCCGAAGGCCTAATTTATTTGTAGATTCAAATTTATTTATTTTCTGATATTCCAAGTACAGAACATTGTCTGCACTATTCATTTAAATATTAACATTTGACAATCAACAATATCTACGCACCATGCCACACCAATTTGCTTACAATCGACGGTATGTTTTTACCGGAACTACCCACCATTACACAAAAGCGGAGTGATTTAGTGGTGTGCTCTCTTATATACAAATAACACACATACTCACTTTCTTTGCACATGCGCACAAGCTTACATGCACACAAACATACTACCACACACACATACATACACCCACAAACGCGGGCGCGAAAACTAAAGATAAATACATTTACAAATACATTGTTTGGGTGAATTATTGAATATCAACTAACAGGTGTTTTGTTTGTTTTAATTTTCGAACAAAAATGTAAACACTTACTTGAGCAATCGAGTATGCAGACCATGGTACTGGAGATATCGCCCAATACGTCCCCTGACGGAAGACTTGATGAGTCTAAACTCAGCATAAAACACTCCATTTTTTCATTGGCCAGGGCGTCTTCAGAAGCTGTAACTACGTTTTTTGTTTGAAAGACATTATTGGTAGATGTATCTGTAAAGGTGATTTCTCCATTGTCTTGTTCCTGTCTATCTCCTGAAATGGTATTCACGTCCGTAATTATTGTATCTGAAGAAGTAAGAAAGGACAAAGACAAACATTTACGTAAAATGCATCTGGATTTTAATGATTGGATCTGTAATATTATTTACTTTTGGCCAATAACAGAATTACATTTCACTATATTCGATGACGAATAAAAAGCGGGTTTTGTCAAATAGGCGCCTAACACGATTAGAAGTCTGATTGGTACGCAGCCAATCCCCAGCGAACATTCCCAGTTGGGGCCCATGTTGGGTAAAATAAGGTTTAACGTGGGCTCATCAAGTGGGCCCCACATGGACAATATGGGCTATTTCATTGGCCCCATGTAGGGCCCACTCATGGTTTGTCCACCGGGCCTCGATTGGCTCCAGGTGGGTTTGCCCAGTGGGTTGCAGGTGGGTATTACACGGGTACAATGTGTGTTCCATCATAGGTTATCACTTTCTGGGGTTGTTATGGGCTCACCCGAGTTGTTCCCATACAGGTTCAATGTGAGGCCCATAGAGGGCTTTCATGGGCTCAAGATGGGCAAATTCAAAATTGATTTTATTGCACCTTCTTTTGCATGTGGAACATTAAGTGGCCCACAATTGGGTGAAAACACACAAATGAATGTTTTGTTGTTTCATCAACTAAACATCTCCCAAAAGATAGGAATAATAGCAGAAGTGCAATGAAACAAGAATTGTTTAACTTTAATTTTATGAAAGGTTTATTTTTAATATGATATGTATGTTCTATGGTGTTTTCAAAATGTTACAGCCTGTACACCATTCTTTCTCTAAAAGGTGTCATCAAAATGGTAAGTGATGAAAAGTAAATAGATACAGTTTTTGTAGGGCTTGTCTGAGAATTAATATATTTTTTAAAATGCTTAAAAATACACATTATTGTCAAAATTTGCATTTTACAACAGAAAAAAATACAGGTCATCGAGACCACGCCCATATGGGTGAGCCCTGTGGAAGCCCACCTCTAGCCCATGCCCACCATCAACCCACATGGGGCAAATATAAAAAAAAAACTTGAAAACCCCATGTCCTAGAGCCCACACAGACCCTTGAATAACCCCACAATGGACCCATTTGGGTTGCCCACTTGTAACCCAAGCTAAATACACCCACTTATAGCCCACATGCATGGATCCAACCGGGGTTGCCCACTTGAAGCCCTAGCCCACATTAAGCCCACCTTGCCCATGTTAAACCCACGTGGGCCCCAGAAGGGCATGTTGGCTGGGTCACTGGTGAAACCAGTTAGACACCCCCCCCCCCCAACATTGACATCTTTTCGGGTCTTATGTGGGCTATTTCCTGGGATCGAAGTGAGCATGGTGAGCTCGGAAAAAGCTTTGGTCAAAGGAAGGCGTCTGAACGATTGATGTAAGTGCTCCGATCGCTCTTACTCGGATTATTCTTGACTTTTGTTGGGAGTGGTGAGCAAACACAACTGGTTATACATTACTTCATTACTTTTACCAGAGTATTTGCCGCCTAAAAGCACTACCATGACCACTCGGAGTAACAAAATTTCCAAAGATAAGTATTCAATCTCAGTCCCAAATTGGTACCAATTTGTAGCAAAATACGTTCCCTTTCTTTTCAATTCATTCTAATTTATTCCTCCTTCAATATTCACATTCGTGCAAGGGAAAACACGAATATTAGTGACATTCAGTGCAGGTTTCACTCTTCCAATTTGAATTTTCACTCTTGAGATTTTTGCTCCAAGAGTGAAATACTCTTGAGAAAAAGAAATTGAGTAAAATTGTTAGTATGTGTGGTCCCTGGTGCGGCCCTTAAGATCCCCATTTCGCATATCTTCATCGGTTCCCAAGACCCCTAGTTAGAAGCATAATTCAGTTCATTTAACAGGAGACACAGGCACATTTTATTATTTAAAGTAAAAGTAAAGTTAAGGAAGAAAACAATTTTGAGATCATTTTGATTAAAATCGGAGTTACCTTTCTTTCAAATTTTGACCCCTGTAGGAGTTACGATATGATGTTAAGTGTTCACCTCCTCAACGTTCAACCGTTTTGAATCTATCATATTTTATGCATTAGATAGGTCAAACTATACTTTTTTCTGCATCCTTGCGACCGAAAGGAATACTACGGTAGATTTTTAACAAGATCCAAACAACTTTATTTTGACCCCATGTATGATACATTTAGACCTCTAGAACTTATCAGGGTCAAGATCCAAATGCCTCAATCTCAAATAAACATTGAGGTATGTAAAAGACCTATGCGTATGTCATTATTTATGAAAAATCGTAAAAGGTAAAACGGACTTGCGAAGCGATTGGGCCAGACTCCACCATATAGAACATAATGCTGCTGTAGGGGAATCGCTACACCTCCTCTACAACGAGTCTGTTACCTTCCCAACATTGAATAATGCAGGTGTGGCAGGAGATATAGTCCTCCGGGCTCACAGTCCGGGAACAATGGTGAACAATAGGGCAATCGATTCAGTTGACTCTTCACGCAACATTAGTTTCACGCCTTATTCCGTTGTCGTCTATGGAGCCCGGACTATGATACCTGCCGGACTATACTTTCACACCGGTGTAGAAGTTTTATAGTGCCCAGGGGTCCGTTCGCAAACCTCATGCGTAACCCTACGTGTATACTATAGTCGATTCGCGTTGATACGTACGTCCCCCTGGAGTTTTTGGACCTATTCAATTAAGTCGGAGAGGGATCAACCTAGCTCTACCGGGGAAATGAAAGAATTCAAATGCACATGGCACACCGGATTATCTTGTAGGACACTCCAGTCATTTAACTAACTCACCTGCCACTGAATACAATTTCATTCATGTATGGAAACGCACTATAGTGTATTTCAGGCCTTAACATTGCTCACAATGATTAACAGAAGTCCCTGCTCCTCATTGAATTTTTCACCTCCGCAAGAATGTACGGGGTCACATATCAGATGAATCGAGTATAACTCATGTGTATGTCCTACATGATAGACCTTTTCATACCATTTACACAGTGCTTTGGATAAGTTGATCCACTCAGGCATGACATAGTATGCACGTAGATTTACGACTGAGTTTCGCGGACGAACCCCAGGACTCTAGTCCACTTCCAACGGTAAAAATAGGGCACTAGATTCGGTTAACTCTAATTCACTCAACATTAGTTTCACACTTTATTCCATTGTCGTCTATAGAGCCCGGACTATGGCTCCCGGCGGACTATATCTATTTTACACCGGTACCCATTTGGTAGAGAGGAGTAATTGAGGTAAAGCGCCTTACTAAAGGGCGAAACACATTGGTCACAGCGGGGCTCGAACCCACAACCTTTGGCGTGCGGGTCGGGCGCTTTATCCACTGGACCACGTGTGAAAAATTGTACCACAGTTATTCAAATCGAAAGTTTGCATTTGCACATTTGGTTGAAAATTTGGTGATAGTTCTGGCTATGATTTCGGAATGTTATTTCCTTACCCAGAGGATGCATTAAGTCCATCCCACAATGCACCAGTTTTGGGAAATTTCACCTCATTGACGTCATGCGATCCCACACTCACTTTAGCCTACAAAACGCGAGTACTTCAGGAATTTTTATGATTATATATGAAATGTTTTGTGGTTAACGTCTTGAACACTTTATCTGGCCATTTTGCGGGAAGTCACACACGTGAACACAATTTATCCCCCCCCCTCCCCCGTAACAACTAATCTAGAGAAAGTGGAAACATTATATTTGGTTAGATTTTGTGCGAACTTAACCAAAAATAATGTTTCCACTTTCGCTAGATTGGTTGTTTTGTCATGGAGGGCAAATAAAGATTGGTCACATGTGTGACTTCCTGAAGAATGACCCTCTCTCGAAGTTTTGTCATATGTTTAGTACAATACTGTATAGGCACATTGCAATGCATTATGGGGTTGGTTTAAACCCCTCTGTTCCTTACCGATAGTGTAGGTGGCTGTAGCTGATGTGGCTCCTGTTCGCAGCACACCAAGGGTTAAATCCTCGCCCTCAAATACGAAGTACTGTTCATCGATGAATTCATAGGTAGCTGTGAAAGACAAATAGAAGAAACAATATCAACAGTAACACGGCAGTAACATCGTGTATATTCGCTCTTTGCACGGTTTCGCCATTTGCGTGGAGAGCCTCGAACTACCAGCGATATGAACAACAGTTCGAATCCAGGGGGTACTGACATAGGAAAGAGTTACGGGTATGTGCGGCCCTTAAGACCCCCATTTCACGCCTCTCCAGCATTAAGGGTCCCAGTTGAAGTATAATTCAGTTCTTAAGGGTCCCTCTGGGAAAATGTTTACCTCTGAAGCTAAATTTGAGCCAAATTTCAGTTCCAAAGCCTGCGAATTGCTCAAAATTTCAGTTCCTAATGCCCTAGATTGAGAAACAAAATCAGTTCCCAAACCGTTCCCAAGTCCATGTTCGGGCCACACATCCCTACCTGAAAAAAAAAGTTGAGTGCCCCCCCCCCCAGTTCGATTCCCTCTACACCAAACCATATAACACCCTTGTGTATTCCAATGTCAGTCCGAGGCTCTACTTGCAAATGGCGAACCATGCAAATGGTGAATTCCAAATTGCTCCTTTGTATATATAAGACCATATCTTCAATGAATTTCTAGTAACTTCTAGTAACTTACATAGACGTACCTAGTGAGGACGCACCATAAAAGGCAGGTCCATAGAAATTCCTCGTCTAACCAATTTATTTTCTGTAACACATCTGTTATCCTTTTGGGAAAGAGTTCCATATGTACCCCCATTTAAAATTCTACATGAACAAATTATTTTTATTTATGGCCTTACACTAACAAATACCAAAACCCTAAGGCTCTAAATCAAAAATAATTTGTTACATGTGTAACTTTGAAGGGGGTACATATGGAACTCTTGCCTAATTGTGCA
>JAMKCH010036013.1:0-23355 GCA_023653785.1 Ophioderma brevispina
AAAGTTATATAATTTGTTTCTCTTCTGCCTAAACAATTTGAGCCAATTGCAGCCTAGCTTGGTCAGAAGAGCCACTGACTCTTGGAGTGTGTTCAGAGAATGACACCCATTGACCCCTATATGACCTTTTAATGCCATCATACAAGTGTTACACATTTTGCGATCACAAAAAGAGGCAAAGTGGTTCGAGAACCACCTTGTTCTTAATTACCAACATTTTTTGTACCAAGTCAATTTGTTTATCATAGTATTTTCCATTGTAAGTAAAATAAGGGTGTCACAAAAATATTGTCCTCTTTGAATACCATCACTTGATAGGCTTCTGCATCATTGATGCTCTGGTTTCCCTGATGTAAAGCCTTCCATCAAAAATATCCCCATCTGAAAGGATTAAGTTGAGAAATGTTTCTTTGGTATAAAAATTGTGAAATTTCTAATTTCGTATAGGAGCAAATACGAAATTCAGCCTATGTTTTATATTGAAATATTTAATCAAAATCGCCTCTTTTCTCTCTTTTGAGACATTTCTGTAGCCAAATACGAGGTAAGAAATCTATTGAGTTTCTAATCTATATGAAATTACTATTATGACATAATATCTGGGTGCCTCAAAATCTCTCATTGCACCTTTAATCAGTCTTAATAGTTTTAGAATAAGAGTAAGAGTAAGTTTTAGTATGTCGACCAAAAAATCGGCATAATAAAACACTGCAGTATATGGGTTATACTACGCTTGGTTATGCAAAAAATATTGTGCCCCACTTGGGCTGCGTTTCCAAGAAGGCACTCAATTCAAGTGGGTTTGCCACTTTTCCAGCAAGCCCAGACCTGAATAGATTTAGAGACCAATTGAGTAGGTATGTCATCCTGATTCATTACCCAGCCCTTGGCAAAGTTGCCACTCCAACATTAAAGGTGCAATGAGTGACTTCACATTTCAGGTGACTGTGTCCCTAAAAAATTTTGAAAGACCTGATTTTTGCACTGATGTAAATCTTTCCTTCAAAAATATCCCTAACTGAAAGATTAAGCTGAAAATTGTGTCTTGGTACAAAAATTGTAAAATTGTATTGGAGCAAATATGAAAATCAGCTTATGTTTTAAATTGAAATAAACGATTATCAAAAAATCACCTTTTGTTTTCACTTTAGGGGGTACTCCTCTAGCTAAATACAGGATAAGAAATGCATTGAGAATCTAATCTATACAAAATTACTACAAATGATGCAATGTATGGATGCCTTGAAATCTTTCATTGCACCTTTAACAAGCTGGTTCTCAAACCAGGAGTCTTTCCCCACATGATCAGGAATGAGAAAATGCACAATCTCTCATACTGTCACACTATCTCTCACACACTCTCTCCCCTCACACTCTTTTAGCTCATTATACAGGTATCACAAGTCCTAAGTTCCCCCAACATTATTCTTATTGAAATAGAAACACATGATTTCAACAAAATCCCAAATGCAAATGACAGGATGCTTTTCTGCCCATCTTGTGAAAACAAGGCGGTTCTCGAACCACAAGTGTCTCCTGGTTGCGCGATCACTTGCTTTATGATGAAGTTTGGCAAATGATGATTAGAAAGAGAACAAATGCACTGGAGAGAATTATATATTACTGTTGATTTATATTATTCATTCGCTTACAAGAGCTTATAAGACATGCCCTCTAGATATTGAATATTTTTTTTTGTATTTTTGCTACATACTGCATGTTATACTACATTTTGTTCAGTCATTGAGACATGGAGGTGTGACTTTTGCTCATCTCAATTTCTACTTTTTTTTTTTTTTTTTTTTTGGAGAGAAGTGTTACAAAGGTCACATGGGGTCACAAAGGTCACATGAGGTCACCAAGGTCACATGAGGTCACCCCACCCCGCCCCACCCTTCCCCGACGCACCCTCACCCTCCCTGACAACCCACCCCTCCCCTTCGCATCTCACCCTGATCCTACCCGGCACACAGATTTGTGAATGAGCCAAAGGTGACATGAGGTCACCAAGGTCACATGAGGTCATCAAGGTCACATGAGGTCACCAAGGTCACACAGTCACCAAGGTCACCAAGGTCACATGAGGTCACCAAGGTCACATGAGGTCATCAAGGTCACATGGGATCACAAAGGTCACATGAAGTCACCAAGGTCACGTGAAGTCACCAAGGTCACAAGTCACCAAGGTCACGTGAAGTCACCAAGGTCACAAGTCACCAAGGTCACACAGTCACAAAGGTCACACAAGGTCACCAAGGTCACATGACGTCACCAAGGTCACATGACGTCACCCCGCCCCTCGCCGACTCACCCCACCCTTCCCCAATGCACCCTACCCCAACACACACCACCCCGACCCCACCCAGATGCACCTAATTCCAACTTCAACTTCTTTTATTTTCCACAAAATGCAACAAAAGTACAATAATGTATTATTTACAAAATTTACAATATATGAATAAGACATTTTTAAACATTTAATATGCACTGTGGAGGGAACTGAGTAATAAGCCAAAGGCCTGTAAAATCCCAGCTACCTTAAATGTTATGAATTATATTTATCTAATAGTAATCTTTTATATGAAGATTTAAATATTTTAACAGTTTTTGCATTTTTGACATTTGAAGGGATATTATTCCAATATTTAACACCACAGTATCGAATTGATTTTTCGCAAAATCCAAGTTTGTAAATTGGAATCTGAAAATCAGAAGCATGTCTAGTATTATATGAATGATTATCAGAATTAGCTGTAAACATGTTATTCAAAGCATTAGGGAGTAAGTTATTGCAGAGTTTGTACATAAAAGTACACACGTACTAAATCATATCATCATCCAATGTTTTCAACAATGCATTATATTTCATAACTGAGACTTGATGAACACTGTATTCACAATTTCCCACTAATCTCAAAGCCATTGCCTGTTTGCAGTCTGTGAAATCTTCTCTTTAATCAAACTTTTTACCAGCACTTCCCAAAATGTAAGCCATACTTAATAAAGGAAATTAAGTATTTTACAAATTACTAGTACATCATTCAGGACGGATTGTCTAACTTTTGCCACTACACCAATACTTTCTTGAACATTTTTTGCTCAATTATTGGTAGATCGTTTCATATAGAAGTCCCATTGATGGCAAACGAGGTATTTCCATTCATTCCATCAAGCACGACTTCTACTGCAACTGCACAACATCATACCGCGCATGACGGAATCATTGTACTACCTCATTTGGCCATCAATGGTACGTCTATCAACCTCTACCAATTATATTACCTATGCTCTTTCTTTCAAGAAAGATTTTGGTCAATTACAACCAGAAAATTCACTGAATCAACTTTATTTTATATTATCTATCTTAAATTCTATTTCATCATTTAATTGGTGGTTTTTTGTATGATTTCCAAAAAGCAATTTTGGTTTTATTTAGATTTAATGAAAGTTTATTTGATGAAACCATGTATTTAATTTTGGCCAATTCCATCTTCATATGTCATTCAAAATCTGAACATTCTGATTTGAGTAAAATGCACTAGTATCACATCTCATAAAGAATAAATGATCTATTTGGAGCAGCATTTGGGATAATCATTTCATAATTATGACATTATGAAACCTAAAGTCTAAGAATAGAACCCTGAGGCATTCCCAGTCATAGATTGTTTCTGAAGATTGAATAGAATTATAATTTACAATTGTTTTTCTATCTTCACACCACCCACCCCTCAGACGCACCCCCACCCCCTCCCCAATGCCCACCCCCACCCTAACCCAACCCCACCTCGCCCACTATACAACAACCCACCCTTCCCTCTCCAACCCCCCACCCTGCCCCTCTCCCACCCCCACACCCTCCCCTCCCCAACACCTCCACCCTTCCCCCCTCCCCAACCAACACCCGCACCCTCCCCAATGCACACCACCCGTTCCTCCTCCATATATTCACAACACCATATGGATGGTATAGTAGTTTTTTAATGTATCAAGGAATTTGGCATATCCGATGTACCATTTTAGTGATCATCATGTTACACATATTCATGAGCTCTTTGCATACCTAAAAGTGCATGTATCCGGAAGTTTCAAATAGCATAAATGCGTCACCCATAATGGTTTTTCGTGCAGTGAAGGAATTTTGAATATCCATTACCGTTTTCATCAAAAATATATCGATTTATGCCTGATTTTTTGCATATTAATCACTCATTTTGCATATGTAATTTGTCCAAAATATCCCAACATCTAATCAGGTCAAGACTCTTTAACCCTCTTCCATCCACCAATTTACACCAACAATCATTATACGCCTTAACGGAACTCAGATAACTTGCACACACTCCTTGTGGGGAAAGGATTATCATTCTGACCGGCCAATATAAGCTAATTAATATTCATGAATATGTCAAATAATGCAGCCAAAGCTCCACATAATATTCTGGCACATCAACTCCTTATCATCCTACCACGTGTGAAGTAAATCGGGATAGCGTTTAGCCATCAGCAGGCATTTCAAAAAAGGTTAACCGAAAATGTCTGAAAATATTCAAATACAGCCTAATTAATAGTCATTAATATGCAAATAATGCAAGCCAAAATCTACACATAATATTGCGGCACTCACTCTATCATCCTATCAATTGAAGTAAATCGGGGAGAGCATTTAGCCTGCCTAGCATTTTAAAAAGGTTAAACGAGTCCATACTGACGTACGGACATACGGACGGACGGACATACTGACACACAAAATTTGACTGTATGGTGCCCATCCATGAACATTCGTTCAGGCGACACAAAAATGATAGAAATTCCAATTACACAGTACCAACACTAACCTCAGAAAATGAAAAAAAAGTGTCCAAAAAAAAAGTTGCAGTAAATAAAGCATTGCTCCAATGTACTGGTTGATTCTTGGCTTAAAGTTAAGCATGTTAATCCCTTTTTATCTAATCTAAAATACCACTGGCGTTTATTGGTATGGCCAGATCTCGGGTATTAGCTCTTTTTCTGTTCCAGATATTAAACATGGCGCGTGTACTGGTTGCTCACGTGTAATCCCGTTTATAGCAATTTGGTTGGTTGATGAAGTTGTCGCAGTTGAAAGATTCACTCTTGATTGGATTGTTCCCCAAATTTACATTTAATTTGCATTTTTCTTTGTCAGCTTGCATTAAAATGTCTGCATTATCTGTTAGAATTACCACGATTGAATCTGTTTTAGTGAAACCATCCCTTTAAACAAGGACTTTTGTAAGGTAGTTATTCAATGAAAGTCTAAACCTTGGCCTTTTAGGATCACCAACAGTACAGTTGTGTGATTGAATTTCTAATCCCAAAAAATTTTTGTCCGCCAGATGGGCTAATAGCCTCCCCCCGTCATATACAGTGTGACTTTCTTCAAGTGTGTATTTTATATTTATGACGGTGAATATGGCTTTTGAGGATGAGGTAGTGAGGCTCATTTGCGGCTAGGCTCCGCAGAGCGGTAGAAAGTATGAAGAGAGGAGCATTTTTATAATGAGATGGCAGAGGAATGATATGCCAAGTGTGGGTGAATTAGTTCTCTGTGGTGGTGATTTCAATGGACAAGTGGGAAAAGGGATCGATTGTTTTGGGTGTGGGTTCAACTGAGGGTAAGCAGGTTTGGAGAGAGAAAATTGGAAGGAAGGATGCTGTTGGAGTTTTGTGATGAGAAGATGGTGTGTATAGCGAATCCTTGGTTTCAGAAAGAAGGATTAAAAGGAAAGTACTCTTTAGTTCGGGGTAAACGATTCAGATTGATTTTGTGCGTGTTTTGTAAGGAATAGGAGAATTTTTTGAAGAATGTTAAGGTTAATTCCAGGGGATTACAACACAGGTTGGTGTTGCTATGGTTGAATGGGAAAAAAGTGGGTGAGGACGTAGTGCATGTGAGGATGAATTAGGAAGTTAAAGAAGAAGAGACAAGACAGAAATTTATGAGATTGAGAGTGGGTGAGCATGTTGGTGGATGATGTGGCCCGGTCTGTGTGGGTGTTTTTAAGGAAGGAGTGTTACAGGTGTGTGATGAAGTTGTGTGGTAAAAGAAAGGGAGGAGAGACCGGAAAGATACAGGGTGGTGAATGATGAGGTGAGGAGCGATAGGGGAGAAAAGACGGATGCTTATACGGAAAGGAGAAAAAAATGTACGGCAGAGATAACGTGAGGTCTCAGATATTGAGAAGCGATCCAAGAAGTGGTTTGCGAGGGCTATGAATGAGATCGAGAAGGGTGAATGAGTTTGAGGAGACCCAAACAGGTGTATAATTTAGTGAAGTCATGAAAAAGTAAGGAAGAGATGTTGAAGGGGAAGGATGTATGAGAGGAAGTGATGAAAGTTTAACTTCAGCGGAAAGATATAGGCAGGGTCTGGAAAGAGCCTAATTGAGATAATCATGAATGAGGCGAAATGAATGGGATCATAGTGGAGGCTGATGTGGTGGAAGGGCCACTTTGAGAGAGGATCAGGATCGAAGAAGTGGTAAATGCAATTGGAGAAAATGAAACATGAAGGGCTGCTGTACCCTCGGAGTGCGTGCTTAGTGATATTATTGGCGAGTGGAGAAGTCGGGATGGGTTGATGATGGAGTGTGTGTCAGAAGGTGTTAGATGGAGGAGGAATGCCGGTGGAGTGGCTGTGAGTGGTGTTAGTTTCCAATTTTTTAAGGAAAGGGGATGCATGCGCTGTGGTGCATATAGGGGTGTGAAGTTGTGGAGCATGCGATGACACTTGTGGAGAGGGTCCATAGAATATAATTCGTAGGATGTGAAAGTGGATTAGATGCAATTTGGTTTTTATTGCCAGGAAGGGCAACGATAGATGCAGTGTTCATATTGAGGAGGTTGCAAGAGGACTATCGAGCAAAAGGGAAAGAAGCTGTATATGTGCTTTGTGGATTCTGGATAAGGCCTTTGATAGAGTACGAGGAAAAGTGATGGATTTGGGGCCGACGAGGAAGAGGGGTAACCAGAAGTGTGGTTAGAGCGTGATGATTCCTGTATGAATGAGTAAGACAAGAGTTAGGAGTGGGTCTGAGTTGCCTGATGAGTTTTGAGGTGAAGGTGGGTTTGCATCAGGGTTCTGTGCTGTCCGCCTTGGTGTTTTTCAATTGATTGTGGTTGATGTGGCTACGGAGAGTGCAAAAGAAGGTTTGATGAGTGAGATGCTGTATAACTACTGATGCTTTAGTTTGAATGTGTTAGACAATGGAGGGTTTGAGGTAGAAGTTTTTGAAGTGGAAGAAGGCATTTGAGATTAAGGGCCTGAAGGTAAAGACTAAAGTGATGGTGAGTGGGAGGAGGGGGATGTGTTAGTGAGTAAGGTAGACCATGTGGCATATTTGGACAGAGGGTTGAGGTGCACTATTCCGGTGGTGTGAGAACTGTGGGAAATGGATCCAATGGGAGATGCACAAAGATAATGAAGAGAGTGACCCCAAGTTGGCAAGGGATTTTGTGTGTGTGGAAGATGCAAGAAGGTAGTTGAGGGAGTGGGGAAGGCAGGTGGAAACGTTGTGTGACGAGGTGAACACAGTGAAGGAGTTCAACATACCTAGGGAAGGATGAGTGCGGGTGGTGGATGTGAGGCGGCCTTGACAGCCAGATACGGTATGTGGGGGGGTGGGGGAAGTTTAGAGAATTGGAGAGTTGTTACTTGGAGAAGATTTCCCTTTGAAGATGAAAGGGATGGTTTACAAGAGTTGTGTGATATCGGTGATAGCGGTAATTGGGAGTGAGACAGTTCCTGAGTGACAATTAAAGGGATTGTGGAGAAGGGCAGAGAGAGCATGGTGAGAGCAATGTGTGGTGTGAAATTGATGGCTAGGAAGAAGACTGAGGATTTGATGCAATGTTGGGTTGGGAAGATGCGGCTGACCACGGCAAAGCCGATGGTAAGATGGTATGGGCACGTGCTGAGAAAGGATGAGGAGCATGTTTTTCAAAGGGCTTTTGAGTGTCGAGGTGCGTGGTTTGAGGAAGCGGAGGCCTACCAAGAGGACCTGAGGAAGCTAGTGGAGGAGGATAGTAGGCGGGTTGGGTTGAGGATGGGAATCATTGAATTGGTTGAAGTGGAAGAGGGAGTAAGGGCGGTTGCTAACGAGTGTGAGGTGGAATCCGGCCAACCCCGGTTGCGGGGACAAAACCACCGGATTTAAAACTTTTGTTTAAAAACTTATCTACTACTTATTAAGATAATGTGGGGGAATTCTTAGGACTTGTATCCTGTATATGCCTGTCCCTAACTTGTTCAGTGGGAACAGTAAAACCAACTGAGCTTAATGAAAAAACTTCCAAAGCTTGCCAATCATTGCAATTAAAATTGGGATCCTCAATTTTATTACAACACAAAACATCTTTCATGACAGAAAGCTCAACTTGAGATTGAAAAATAGAGGACATGTAAGAAATACAACCATTCTTTACAATTCATTTTACATCTTCAATTTTTGATTTCAATTCATTGTAAAAAGAACCCAATTTTAATATTTTTAATAATAATATTAGCAAATATCCTCAATCTCAACTCAAATTGATCAGGTTGTAATTGTTGTATTAAATTTGGAATAATTAACATTGTCACTGAAATGCCATTGGGTAAAAAATGTTGAAAGCAATAACATCAGCACATTTTGGAGAGTTCCCCAAGTTTTTCAAAA
The DNA here is from genome assembly GCA_023653785.1 of Ophioderma brevispina. Taxonomy (NCBI): domain Eukaryota; kingdom Metazoa; phylum Echinodermata; class Ophiuroidea; order Amphilepidida; family Ophiodermatidae; genus Ophioderma; species Ophioderma brevispina. The sequence continues at coordinate 8,679 of JAMKCH010036013.1, forward strand.
ATTGAGATTTGTTGCGCCAGTTGAATTGGTAAGTGGCTAGTAAACCATACCCTGTGAATGGTTAAATCTCTGGTTATTTAAGCTCAAAGCTAAAACCTTTTAACTCTTCGAGTGTCACATAAGGAATTTTGTACACAGCTTTGACCCCATGCAAATATGGGGTTGGTGTGATGAGGGAGTTGTGTCAGAGGGTGTTAGATGGAGGAGGAATGCCGGTGGAGTGGGCTGTGAGTGTGTTAGTTCCAATTTTTTAAGGGAAAAGGGGATGCAATGAGCTGTGGTGCGTATAGGGGTGTGAAGTTGTTGGAGCATGCGATGAAAATTGTGGAGAGGGTACTAGAGAATAGAATTCGGAGGATAGTGAAAGTGGATGAGATGCAATTTGTTTTTATGCCAGGGAAGGGAACGATAGATGCAGTGTTTATTTTGAGGAGGATGCAAGAGGAATATCGAGCAAAAGGGAAGAAGCTGTATATGTGCTTTGTGGATCTGGAGAAGGCCTTTGATAGAGTACCGAGGAAAGTGATGGAGTGGGCGATGAGGAAGAGGGGTATACCAGAAGTGATGGTTAGAGCGGTGATGAGTCTGTATGAAGGAGTAAAGACAAGAGTTAGAGTAGGGTCTGAGTTGTCTGAGGAGTTTGAGGTGAAGGTGGGTGTGCATCAGGGTTCTGTGCTGTCGCCATTGGTGTTTGCAATTGTGGTTGGTGTGGCTACGGAGAGTGCAAAAGAAGGTTTGATGAGTGAGATGCTGTATACTGATGATTTAGTTTTAATGTGTGAGACAATGGAGGGTTTGAGGGAGAAGTTTTGGAAGTGGAAGAAGGCATTTGAGAGTAAGGGCCTGAAGGTAAACCTTGGGAAGACTAAAGTGATGGTGAGTGGGGAGGAGGGGGAGGTGTTAGTGAGTAAGGTGGACCCATGTGGAATATGTGGAAAGACTGTGAGGGCAAATTCAGTGTGGTGTGAGAAATGTGGGAAATGGATTCATGGGAGATGCACAAAGATGAAGAGAGTGACCCCAAGTTTGGCAAGAGACTTTGTGTGTGGAAGATGCAAGAAGGGAGTTGAGGGAGTGGGGAAGGAGGTGGAAACGTTGTGTGACGAGGTGGAAACAGTGAAGGAGTTCACATACCTAGGGGACAGGATTAGTGCGGGTGGTGGATGTGAGGCGGCTGTGACAGCCAGAGTAAGGTATGGGTGGGTGAAGTTTAGAGAATGTGGAGAGTTGTTACTTGGGAGAAGATTTCCTTTGAAGATGAAAGGGATGGTGTACAAGAGTTGTGTGAGATCAGTGATGCTGTATGGGAGTGAGACATGGTGCCTGAGTGAAAATGAAATGGGGATTTTGAGAAGGGCAGAGAGAGCAATGGTGAGAGCAATGTGTGGTGTGAAATTGATGGATATAGAAAGAAGACTGAGGATTTGATGCAGATGTTGGGTTTGGAAGAGGCGGCTGACCGACTGGCAAAGGCGAATGGTGTAAGATGGTATGGGCACGTGCTGAGGAAGGATGAGGAGCATGTTTTAAAAAGGGCTTTTGAGTTCGAGGTGGGTGGTTTGAGGAAGAGGGGCCTACCAAAGAGGACATGGAGGAAGCAAGTGGAGGAGGAGAGTAGGAGGGTTGGGTTGAGGATGGGGATGCATTGAATTGGGTGAAGTGGAAGGAGGGAGTAAGGGCGATTGCTACGAGTGTGAGGTGAATCCGGCCACCCCCGGTCGCGGGGACAAAACCGGATTTAAAACTTTGGTTTTACTTACTACTACATTAATTAAGGATAATGTTGGGGGAATCTTAGGACTTGTGATACCTGTATAGTGCCTGTCCTTAACTTGTTCAGTGGGAACAGTAAAACCAAACGGAGCTTAATGAAAAGTAGACTTCCAGCTTTTCCAACATTGCAATTTAAAATTGGGATCCTCAATTTTAATTACACAAAACATTCTTTCATGACAGAAAGCTCAACTTGAGATTGAAAAATAGAGGACATGTAAGAAATGACAAGACCATTGCTTTACAATTCATTTTACATCTTCAACTTTTGATTCAATCACTTCACAAACTTTTAACTTCAAAAATAATATTAGTCAAATATCGCTCAATCAGCAATCAAATTGATCAGAGTTTGTATTGTTGTAATTAAATTTGAATAATTAACATGTCACTGAAATGCCATTGGGTAAAAAATGTTTTGATTGAAGCAATAACAGGCACATTTTGGAGAGAGTGCCCCAATTTTTATCAAAAATGAGGATTTTGCAGTTTGCAGATGGGGTATATGGCTAGTAAACAATACCTGTGAATGGTAAAGCTCTGGGTATTTATGCTCAAACTACTCGATGTGTCACATAAGGAATTGTGTACACAGCTGTTTGACCCATTGCAAATTGTATCTTATTGTAGAGCAATTTTAAGCAATGGCAAAACAATTCTGACAACTTGATTAAGTAGGGACATGCAAGACCCCGTTTACCTCCGCAAAATCAGAAATATAAATTGCGGGAGAGAATCTTGCCATATAGCCTACAAAGGTCATAATGTGTAGGTTATAGCGCCCTTCATATTGCCTTATTTCATATAGAAAGAACGTGGTAAGGTTTTAAAACTAGATTTTGAGGAAAAAATAATATTGCCGCAAGAAATTGAAATTTCATCAATAAATTGCAAAGGGACTGTAGTTATAGTGGCTAAATACTCCAACTTAGTCGTCACAAAAGTGTGGTTCGCTGTGATATTCTTTTGTTTGATTCGTGTTTTGTCATAATAAATGAGGCTTTTAAACGCTGTGTGTAATTAGAATATTTTACTTGACGGCATGTTGAATGAAAACATCATTCCAAAATCCCTTCTTTAATGATCAGCACACTTTGGAGCTTTAAGTTCACCGGTATAGTTTACAAAAACAAATTAGCAACAAACTGTGCATAATTTCTCACCAATTTGAAAATTGGGGGCCACTCTTCCAAAAAAATGTGCTGTGATTGTTTCAAAGAGCTGTAACAAAGAGATTCAAGTCATCCATATGTTTCTGTGCTATGTAGTGATTTGAGATATTAGACACTCAATAGATTCCGCCCTTTTATTGGCTACAGAATAACTTAAATGACAAAACAAAAGGTGATTTGTATGTATGCTTATGTTTTCAAGAAAAAACAGGCTGAATTTCCTATTGCCCCTAAAGAAATTAGAAAATTCACACTTTTTGTACCAAATAACAGTTCTCGGCTTAATCCTTTCAGATGGGTTATTTTTGAAGGAAAGAAACGAGGGTAATAGAATACACATCTTTATTTTTATAGAAGCGTTACACCAGTGCAAAAATTAGAATTTTCACATTTTTAGGGACACATTTTTTGAAAGTTTCTTGTTGCACCTTGAGTGGTCGCCAGACCAAGCAAACAACTGTTTTATCATTATACTAAATAAAGTTCACAAGTACCTCCTGATCCATATATGTGTTAAGAAATCGGTAATGAAGAACTAAGGGTAGGATGTTCATGGTATGCAAGAATAATGTGTCCGGAGCGCAAGTAAAGAAAACTACATGGGCGAGGCGAAGCCGAGGAGCACCATTATTCAAATGTTTTTCCTGCCGGAGGACACATTATCGCACAAAATGGACATGCACCCTTTTTCATTCGATTACCCAAAATAAATTGAATAACAAAAAATGCAACTTGTACTAAAAACTTAACAGTTGTTTATGTCTTGACAGCGTGCGCCCCAACCCCCCCGTTCCTGTTCCTCGCGTGAAATGGTGTTCTAGCACAATGTGCGCCTGTAGGTGAGTGGTGACACGCGCCGCGAAAAGAATGTTCGTTTCTTTGCATTCACGCAATAGGGGCGTATCGCGATCCCTTTATCGTAGATACTGGGCAGTAAACTAAACCAATCAAAGAGCGCACTTTTAAATGGGCGTAACGGTAATATAATGATAATAATATTGGATGGCTGAGGTTTGATACCGAAACAATATAACCTGAGCGTGATATAGATCAAATATCGGGCCGGTCGAAACGAGCCTGATATTTTCTTGGCAGAGCGGCATATTTCTGTTCTTAACTGAAAAAAAAAAAGAAATCTGTATATATTATGTATATTAAAAAAAACAAAAAAACCGAAAATTTCAAAAAATAATAAAATGACAATATTTGCTTTAACGAGTTACATGACCTGAATGCCCCAATATTTTAGTACTGCCGCAGGTTGGCGGTCGCTCAAATCACAAAGTCAACCACACGGCGTTTTGAAAAGCAGAATAATTGCGAAATATGAACCCGAGGCTTTGATTTGTCATGTCAAGTAGAAAAAATGATGGCCAGGACAACTCACAGAAGGGAAAGAAGTTCATATGTTACCCTTTTAATTGTCAGGAAACAATTATTTTCATTCATGCCTAATGCTAATTACCCTAACCCAAAGCCCAAATAAAAAAGATTGGTATAGACATTGAACGTAAAATGGGGATACATAAATCTCTTGCCCACAGTGGTGAACTGACAATATTGATGTTGCGACAAGGCTTGTCGACATTTGTAGCGACAGCATTTATTTTTGCTGTCGACAAGAAGGGACTGATTGTCGATAAATCTAGTTATAAAATTTAAAAACCCCTTATTACGCTTAAACATCGACGATATTTAGCGATTTCCTCACCAATTTCTATATTTTTCCCTATCGTTGAATAGTGTGTCGGGCGTCGCATCTTTTGCAAAACAAATCCAGTTACCACTGCGCATGTGTGCTAAGGACGGGGAAGGACAAATCCTGTATGACGTAGCCGAACAACTCAAACATCGGCCGAGCAATCGCGAATATCGCTTACCTTTGGAAATACCCTTTTAATATGACGTAAGTCGCACGTGACTCCCGATTGACTCGTGAGCCCAAGCCGATTTCAGCAATATAGGAAAGCTGAAGAATGTCAAAAGCCGACGGAGAAAAGAAAAAGAGTGGAAATATAAACAAAGGGACGTACAGGGATTTAAGCCGCTGGGTAGGGGCGTATAATTTTCAGCTCAAAATCTTACATATTTTGTACGTTACAAGGTTTGTAACGATTTGCACCGTTAACTCATGTCATATCTTTTAAGGAACAATATGGTTGGATAAAAGCTTATTTACTGGCGGTCATCGATTGTTCAGGGTGCTCTGAATTTTGTTCCCTCACTCACTACAATAGGCCATGCGCTTGGCAGTAGTACACGTGCATGGACTCGCGTAGGTACAATGCCAAAATATGAACATGGCGAACTCCTAGTGAATGTTAAAAATCGTTTTAGACTTTTGGCAACACCTTGTCGACGTCGGAGCTGAAATTTGCCGATTCGTCGACAATAAAAATCCTACTCGACAAAACCTAAAACTGACAAGCATTAACGGTTGTGATCGTTCTTGAAAGGGATTCATGTACAGATTAAAATTTTAAAACTAGAATTTCGCGGGTTCTCTGCTTTAGCTGATCGCTATTTAGCTGTGGCCGCCCCATGACTTTGACCCTGGAACGACCTTTGACCTCTTCAACATATGAGGGATCGCATGGTGGACCTATGACAGAAGATTGGATTACAATTGAACTTCAACTTTTCAATTGAGGCGAATTCCACCTTCCCCAGGGGAGAGGTAATATCACATAACTCCGTAGACTACCATTCAAGCCTTGACTTAATGCCGTACTGCTAGGCTCTCCTTTATGGCTGCCACGATCCATCTGGCAATTGTCGTCGTGGAGGCCGGGCGAAACGGCTCTGAGTTGTGGAGGAGAGTTGGTCGTGAGCCCCCCCATAGGGTTGAGTCTTGCCTGAAGTAAAACGTCAAGGCTCTAAACTGGCACCAGGGCCTTATCGCTGGAATTGAAGTTGTCGGAGATATATGGGATGATGATGGCTTGTGGAGTGAAGCTGAGAGAGTGATTCTTGGCCAGGTAGCCTGTCGGGGAAGAAGACGAGCGACGTTCCCTGTGGAAGGTGAGATGATTCTCTCTATAGGCAAATCAGGGTGTCCGATATCCTCGCCCTGATGCTGCGGCGGACAGGAAGAGAGTTCTTGGGGGTGTCCGCTAAGGACGCATGGAGAAGAGGCTCTTAAGGAGGAACGGTAAGATGCTGCAGGAAGTAATGACTGTCAGGTCCCAAGCTGGCACCAGAGATCGACCTCGGGCGGCCGTGATGCAGAGTTCCCTTGATGAGTTCATGAAGCGCTGGCGAGCTAGACACGGTGATTTCTCGGTGAAGCCGTACGCCAATCCCAGATGATGGCTGAGAGGGTTGCTCGCCGAGGGTCCAATTGGCGATTCCTGCACTCGTTACCGGTGCTTGACATGTCTGGAATTATAAGTCCTCCTTGATTGAGGTCTCCTTGCCTCTCCAGTTCAGAGGGCGGCTGGGTGATGACGCGGAGAAAGTATTATCAATGTAATGCATTCCCGTGAACGGTTAAGGCCCGGCCCCGAGCTAAAACGGTAGTGGGGCCCCCGATGACGGGGGACCAATATATCATTTCTAAGATCCCCCAACATGAACGGTAAGGCCCGGCAGTAATAACGGTAGTGGGGCCACGATGACGGGGGGAACGATATCCGGTGGTGGAGCCTTGGTCAACGAGCAGTTATGTCGCGGAGGAGCTGGTTGAGGCGGATTTGAAGAACAGGTTCACATGGGGGTGATCCAGCCCGTAGAAGCATTCTGCATATTGGGATTGAGGTGTTGCTACTCCCACCGACGACCCCGGACTTCGAAGGCCTGCATTCCGGTGTCTTCCTCGACAGGGAATCTGCCAGGGTGTTAGGTGTTGTCTACCCCTGGGAAGAGGATGGGAGTCAGGGGGGTCGTGATGACGGAGAACAACTCCAGGAGTGTCTGTAGGCAATGATGCAACTCCCGGATCCTCCCCTGATTGTTAAGCTAGGAGCACGACGAATGTTGTCGCACGGGCTAGGGCAGGACATCCTGGACCAGATGGAGGAGTTAGCCTCGGCGCCAGATAAACAGCCCACGCTCCAAAGTGATAATGTGATGCTTGGTCACTCCCTTGTCCGAGTCCACGCTAGGCGAGTGTCTCTAGTGGGGTTTCCCCACCCAATCTAGATGCTCAGTCCTGCGAATGAAAGATGATGGTTTGATGTGAGTAGTTTTCCCGGCGGAGATTATCCGGAGATGCCACCACGTATCGCTATTCTGGCTTGTGGGATGTCAGTACTCTTGAAGCTCGGTCTGGCGAAAAAATTGAACGCGATAGCGAGCAAGCTATACTACTTGCATGCGCGAAAGTCGGTGCGGCTTTGGGTGTTACACGTTGTCTACGGGCTGAGGAAGCCCAGTAGTCATTGAGTTTAATGAGGATCACGGCGCCACTGCGTCTAGATGCGGATGCGATCGGCGGGTCGGAAACGCTATCCCGATTGGAAGTCATTGTCGCCCTTTAAAAGTCGAATTGCTCCGCGAACAGGAGTGTTGAAGTATGTTCCCTGGAAGCGCTAGCCCGAGCAGTAGTCAAGGTAGGCGAAGCGAAGGCCTTCTCCGCCCGAGGAATCTGCTACAACCGTCACTATCCTGGTGAATGTGCGGGACACTCTCGACAATCCGCCGGGAGGCATGGTGAAATGATAGAACCGACCCCGGCGGTTCGATATAGGAGGAAAACCGAGCCACTTCCTGTGTGACAGAATGTATCGGCCGAGTGGAAGTAAGCCATACTTTTAAGTCAAGAGGGGATGCTCCCCCGGCTCTGATGAGTCCCCTGAGAACTGCCGATAGGCTCTCCATCTTGAGGCGTGACTTGAAGAACTGGCTCTCCTAATCACACCTCCCCCTGATGCTCCCCCGCACTCTGATTCCTTCCCCAAACCCCTTTCCTCGCTCTTCGTTACGTACTTCTCCTTTCTTACGATCCCTTTCTTCCTGTGTCCCCCACGTCTTATGCGGCTCCCTCATGCCCTCCCCACTCCCTGAGCGCTTCGATGTTGAGGATCGGGCGCCACTAGTCGGATTTACTCTTGAGGGGAGAGACAAACAAAGCGCTGCGGTGAATGCTTACGGCGTCGGACGGTCGGGACGGTACCCGAAGGACGCCGGCCTTCGAAAGCAGCAAACGTTCGGCCTTTGGAGAAGGGCTTGCCGTCAGGTTTACGTTTCATTGGGCTCACCATATTTCGTGGGCAGAAACCCATGAGTTCGAACGAGTCCTAGGTCCTCCAACGGTTGGTATGAGTATCCCAGAACCCCACCCCCCACCCAAGGGGTAGGTTTGAGGTCTGCGGATAGTCACGCTCTTTGGGGGGAGGAGGAAGCACATTATGACCCCACCCCTCCTGATCGATCGCCCGTGCATCCACCGCCGTTCGGCGGACCTTGCGTCGGTATTTATCCTGCTCCCTCTTGGGAGGAGATTGACCCTTGTGTTCTTGGACGGCTGGTTCTTCTGATGTGGAGGTCCTGACATACGATAAAGTCTGCGGTTTTGCTGCAGCCGCCGCTGCTGCTGCTGAGGGGCCCCTGGCTAGCCGGCGCCGCCTTCTTCTCCTTCCTGGCGTTCGCAGGATTGCCTAGGCATTCTTGTTAGCGACATCCTCGTGTAGGCGCTTGAACTGTCCCCTGAAGAGGTCGGGTCCTGTAGGCGTCTCCAGGAAGAAACTGACGCGTGGGCTCAGAGGTTGAGGGAGTATGGGCGCAAACCACTCATCTTTCCGCAAGTAGGGAGTTCCTGCGATAGCCTGGAGAGGTGTTCGCCCGTGCAAGACGATAGGCCCCGGGTGTATATAGTGAAACGTTTGCTTGTCCCCTACACTCATCTGCAAACTGACAGGGTCTAGACATGCGTTATCAGGTGGGCGAAGGTGAGGAAGGATGCGGTCAATAGTCGACAGACCATCCCAGGCCAGGGTTTCCGGCCGCCCATTCGGCCATCCCCTTTATGGTCCCATGGTGGGGCCAGAGAGGACGTTCCTTCCGGTGTTCTTTCCCGGGGATTGAGCGTGTCGCAGAGCTTCCTGAAGGGAGATAAGAGCGGTACGGCCGCCGCTTCTCTGGCTGGTTACCCCCACTAAGCGAGCTTCTCCCAGCTCGTCAAACTCTGGTGAGGATTCAGGCCATTGGATCGGGGTGCCCCTCTGTAGCACAACTGCTAAAAAGGAAAGAAGCCGCTACTGAAGGGCTCTGGTATCCACCGAGGTTGAACGACTCCCCTGGTTGTCGGATCTTCTCCAGGTGGAGGATTCCTTTACCTCCGGGACTCCGGGCTTGTGATGGATCCTCTGTGAGGTTCCTCTGAGTTTGATCGGTAAGTTACGGTGTGGTTCGAGGAGGGAGGCGTGCGTGAGATGGTTGAACGCCGCAGAATTCCTGTCCCGATGGCCGATCCATGAACACCACACTGTCGGGTTAAACTCGGCGGTTCAGGAACATTGCCGGGACCCAGAAGTTCGTCCCATGCGGGACGGCGCTGTGGTGGACTCTAACCTCGTCCTCGCTGGCTGCCGTTGGTCGGTGGCTGCCCTGAAGGTCCCGGCTTATCCGACGGTCGCCCGGCGATCGCGGCTGTCCCCCGGCGGTAACGATGGGTCCCGGGAAGTCCGCGGCTTGGTCGCGGGGGTGATTTACTCAGGCGGTTGTCTCGGCTATCCCGTCCGTCTTGGCGGGCAAGTGTGCGTTCAGAGAGAGCCCCCGCGATATTTTTCCCCAATATCCTTGGCGGCTGCGGCGGCCACGGCCAAAGGAGCGGCGCCTCCGGTAATCCGGACGGGAGCTGCTATTACAACGGCTCCGAAAACGGCAGCTGTGGAGATCCAATTGGTGATCGGCTGCGTGAACGGCACTTGCGGTGAACCCCGGCGCTTATTGGCGAATTCCCCCCCCGGCGCTTACGGCAATCCCGGTTACTTGCGGTTGATGGCGGCCGTTGCGGTGAGCCGGCGCTTGCGGTGATCCCTGACACCTTGCGGTGACCCGGCGCTGTGATACCGGTGCTCGCGGTGATCCGGCTTGGGTGATCCCGGTTGCTGCGGCGATCCCGGGCGGCCTTTTCCGATCCCCGGCGCTGCGGTATTCCCGGCGCTTGCGGTGATCCGGTGCCTGCGGTGATCCGGCGCTTGCGGTGAATCCCGGCACTTGCGGTGATCCCGGCGCTTGCGTATTCGGCGCTTGCGTGATCCCGGCGCTTGCGTTGATTCCCGGCGCCTCGGTGATCCTGTACGCTTTGCGGTGATCTCGGAGCTTGCGGTGATTCCCGGCGCTGCGGTGATTCCTGCGCTTGCGGTGATCCCGGAGCTTGCGGTGATCCCGGAGCTTGCGGTGATCCGTTGCTTGAGGTGATCCCGGTCTTGCGGTGATCCCGGCGCTTGCGGTTATACCCGGCGCTTCGTGCGGTGATTCCCGGGCTTGCGGTGACCCCGGTGCTTGCGGTGATCACGCGCTGGCGGTATCTCGGGCGCTTGGCGGTGATCCCGGCGCTTGCGGTGATCCCGGCGCTTGCGGTGATCCCGGCGCTTGCAGCGATCCCGGCGCCTTCGGCGATCCCGGCGCCTGCGGTGACCGGTTGCTTGCGGTGATCCCGGGCGCCTTCGTTTATCCCGGCGCTTGCGGTATCTCGGGCGCTGCGGTTATCCCGGCGCTTGCGGTGTTGCCGGCGCTTGCGTGATCGGAGCTTGCGGTGATCCCGGAGCTTGCGGTGATCCGGTGCTTGCGGTGATCCCGGTGCTTGCGGTGATCCCGGCGCTTGCGGCGTTCCCGGCGCTTGCGGTGACCCGGTGCTTTTGCGGTGATCCCGGTGCTTGCGGTGATCACGCGCTTGCGGTGATCTCGGCGCTTGCGGTGACTCGGCGCTTGCGTGATCTCGGCGCCCTTTTTGGCGGTGATCCCGACGCTTGCGGTGATCCCGGCGCTTGCGGTGAAATCGCGGCGCTTGCGGTCATATCCCCGGTGCTTGCCGGGTGAATCCCGGCGCGTGCGGTGATCCCGGTGCGTGCGGTGATCCCGGCGCTTCGGTGGTGTTGCCGCGGGAATAGGTGTCACCAATCTAAGTGTCCCCGTGAACGGTAAGGCCTGGCCGTAATAACAGTAGTGGGGCCCCCCGATGAGGGAAGACCGATATCCGTTTCGCAGTATCCCCCTTGAACGGTAACCTGCCGTAATAACGGTAGTGGGGCCCCCGCTGACGGGGAGACCGATATTCGGTGGTGGAGTCGGGTAGTCTCGGCAGCTGGTCCTGCGGTGATCCCGGCGGCGGTTCCGGCGATTTACGGCTCCCGTACACGGCTCTTGGCGGTGATCCCGAAGTCGGTAAAACACGGCTCCCCGAACGGCTTCTTGCGGTGATCCCGTCGGCGTTTCCGGCTCCCAAAACGGCTTCTTGGCGGTGATCCCGCGGTTGCCATGGCTTCCGTTCCGGAACGGCTCTTTAGGCCCGGTGATATCGGCGGCGGCGGTCACGGCTCCCCGAGCGGCATCTGCGGTGATCTGGGCGGGGGTCTCGGCTTTCCGAACGGCCTCCGCGGTGACCACGGTATGCCGACGGTGGAGAGCGGGGGTACTCGGTGGGGCGGTGCAGCACTCGGCCGGGCGGCGGTGAGCGGTAGGGATCCGGAAACCTCGGCACAGATGCGACTCTTGACGGCTGCTATCCTGAATGCTACCGGCTACACTGGGTTGCTGGGTCCTTCTCGGTCTCTGAGTCGACATCAATGTCTTATCTGGGAAAGACAAAAAAAGAGAGAGACTCAAGACGGTTAGGAACTTTAAGGAACACCATAACGGGAGATCTCCTCTAGTACAGCAAGCCTATGCATTACATGAGGGTTTCCCCAATCCCAGCCCAAAACCACCGAGTTGAACCGGTAATGACCGCTCCCCCAAACGCGTGTAAAAAAATTCCCACGGACATCCTACCTCCCATAGAAAGCACGTTACTTTCCGGTTTCGGGTATGTGAAATATGGAAGAAATGGTTATATCGAACCACCGATGTTTAAGTTTCGGAGCCAAATGACGGTTAAGCGGTAAAAATCGTCGGCAAAAAAACAAATGGCCGCTGAAAAAGAGTCACCAGTCTACGTATTCCCGTGAACGGTAAGGCCCGGCCGTAATAACGGTAGTGGGGCCCGGGACGGGAAGACCAATAACTGACCCGCAGACCCGTAAGTCCACGGAGGCAGCGGTTGGGGCTCAAACACCGCCCGGTGCACATGAAGCAGATGGCAACATGTTTTCCAATGCAGAACCCAAGTTATGAACCTTTCGGCCCAGATGGCTGACTATTCTAATGGCGTCCGTACGGTACATTACCGGTAGAATAGCGGGTGAACGTGAACGTGTTGTCGAAAAACAGCCAAAGTAGCCGATTGAAAAAAGTTGAGATAAAATACAAGGAACCATCTAGAACACTAAGCTCCCCAACTCAAGCGCTGGATGAATGTGGGAATTACTTGAAGGGGTCTACCCGAGGCAGACACTTGAAACAGGGACTAGCCGCCATCTTTTTGCGAAAGTTACACACACGACTCACCTAACGGACGCAGATTTGCCAAGAAATTGGGATGGGGCTGAAGCAGCAAACCGAAACAAAATTGTCAGAAAATGCGTATAACACGTAGTTTGGTGTAGTGAGTAAAAGCTATAAAATTCCGCTGAAAATTGCAAATTCTCAAGGCACATAAGGCCACACAACTTGTTGAGCGTAGCAAATGAGAGTCAGTGTTGCTAGATAATTGGCCCCTGACGTGTGGGCACTCAGGGTTTGCAAATTTTACAGTGGGTTCGTAGGGATATGCTAAGATAGCGTAAAAAATTGAACAAGGCATTAAGTCAGGCTTGAATGAGAACGTACTAGGAGATGTAAGTGATCCCCCCCCCCCCAAAATTAAAAAAAAAAAAAAAAAAAAAAAAACATTAAAAGTTAATTTTAAAACGGCAATTTAACATTTTATTCGTATAAATGTCGGATTTTTTCCCCACATGTCAGAGATACAAGACGCTACTGCAGCAATATCCCGGGGAAAAACGTGTAGTCTTTAAAACAGACTCGGGCCCGCGGAAATTACGGAAGTGCGCCGAAGCATATGAATTTCCCAAAAACCGGGATTTTTGCATAATCTTGTAAATCAATATAACAAATGATACCAAAAAAAGTATTCTGTTGTCGTACACGACGGAAAAAAAGTTCGCTTCACTATAGGGCCAATAGGACAGTGGGCCAGTTCAACTGCCTAGTTTTAGCTCAAAGGCTAGGGTTTTACTTCCGGTTCTGCTCTAGTTCTCGGTATAGGGGTTTTACAACCCATAAGCTGCAAATTCAGGCTGTGAAGCCGTCCAATTTGGGGTCCCTTTGTGGTGGGTCATTTTCAGCCATTGTTTTTGAGAAATGTTACTGTTCATAAGATAAGTTTCTGGGCGGATCTTGGGGTTCCATAATGGTTGAGTTGAGCCTAAGACGACGTTCTTATTCAAATTATACATTAAAATCTTCAAATTGACTTTCGTCAAGGACAAGTTTTCGTACGGTAGAAAATTCTTCTACCTTTTGTGGCGCAAAGAAGACAAGTGTTTAAGTAAGAAAATTTGCCTTGAGGAAAATCAGGTTTTTTAACGTTTTAATCTTTTTAGCATTCTAGATTTGAAGGTTGTTTTAACAATTGAGTGTCATTATCTGTAACACCAAACATCTAAAATTAATTTGTTTAGACTGTGAATTCTTAAAACGATGCTGCAAGTAGTGCAAAAACCTGTCGTTATCAATAAAACATTGGTTTAGGCGGTTGTTAATTATATATATGGCCTATGGGACAAGCTGTTTTCCGGCCAAGACTGTCAACAAGGGAGAAATCACTGAATTTATTTCCCCACATTATTGTGAGTAAATATGACCATGTGTATAGGGGTCTATCTTGTTTGGCAAAACGTATCGCCGAACCTAGTCTGGCGATTACTGTTGTGAAATCTATTTACCGGACAAAATACTGGACTTAGAATATTTCTCTTACTTAAAATAATATGAAATCAGATTTTAACAAAGGGCCATGTTGTATTCGACCTGGATACCTGACATTCAAATCGATGCTCTTATCTACATACACAGCGAGGGAGGATGGGGGTGGTGATTGATTTTAATCCTACCTAAGCTTTACGGAATAAACCGTAATACTATTGTGATAGATAGATATACTATATAAATAGCGCCCGCATAAATTTGTCCAGTAAATAGATTTAACAACAGTAATTCGCCGGACTTGTCTGGCATAGTCCCTTCCTTCTTGTTTTTAATCTACAGTGGATTTTTGTTTCTCTGAGAAGAAATAAAACAAAAGCGAACCAAAAAAAACAAATAAACAAAATGCACAAACGAACAAGAAAATATTAAAAAAAAAAAGAAAGAAGAGAAAAAGAGAAACAAGATAAAAACAAAAATTATTATTAAGCCAAAGTATTATTAAGCAACAAACAAGGCTGTAGAGTTTAATTATGATATCTTGATGAAATATAATTCACAACAGTCAAAGGCGAATTCGGATATAAATGGCAAAGCGACCTTAACTGTCATGTTACTGAAGAGATTGGAAGGTATCGTGAGTTAAATTTTAAGTTTACAAACGACGTTTAAGTTGAGTGGTTTCAATATAGAATCATACACGGAATTGGCCACTTATAATTGTGCTGAAATGAAAATTGACAAGAGACCTTGCTTTTCTGTAA
>JAMKCH010036014.1:0-15398 GCA_023653785.1 Ophioderma brevispina
ACGAGAATGAACAGGAGCTCTACAGACAGAGGTGTTGCCTGTACACGTTTGACTCGCAGGAGAGCAAGTGGAAGGAACGAGGTACTGGGCAAGTAAGACTCATGAGGCATAAAGACACAGGCCGCGTGAGGGTGGTAATGCGAAGAGAGGTTGTTCTAAAGGTTAGTCAATTAGGTTTTTTCCTACACTCTGCTATTTGTTTTACTATAGTGTGATTATTATTCGTGTCACTTCAATAAAAGTTTTCAACGATTCTATTGTATTCATGCATATACATATAGCTCTTTTTTCTTTTCGTCATTATCCATTGAGCTTCTTTTGTTGAACTGTCCATTAGAATACGAAAGTGGTCACAGACCGTTATTTAACCTTACAAATATTCATCAGACCGTTATTTTTTTCCGAAATTGGTCTCTGGACTCTTTCGGAAAAAAATAACGATAAATGTTTTTAGTTAGACCAAAGTTTTAAATCCGGTTTTGTCCCCGTAAACGAGGGTGGCCGGATTCACCTCACACTCAGCAATACTGCTGTGTGAGGATTTATTGGAGCAAAAGATAATTGACCGGATGCCCTTCCTGACGTCAATCCACAGTTATCGGCGGTGGGCCTAGCCTTTGGGCAACTTTGCCCAACATGCAAGGCAGCATGTGCTGGATGGCCGCCATTAGCTCTCCAGAGCTGACGCCCTTGTAGGTAGATCTTCTTTTTCATTCTACCAGGGTAACCAGCTACCCTCCTCATCAGATTCCTTACAAATCCGATGGGGGAGTCGGTTTAGCCGCCGACGACTCGGCCTGGGACAGGTAGTACTGGTTACCATGATACCAGTAGCAGGTCTCAAAGAAAACCTGACCTGACCTGATAAATATCAATGCTTAAACAATAAAGGACACTTGAATCAAAGGAATCTTCTAGAAATACCCCAAGTAGTACAAATGAAAAAATAAACATTTGTGAATATCGCATTACCATCTACTTGTTAGCTTATCTGTCGATTACGATTCAGCCAAAGTAGTGATGCAAGTCATGCAAATTTCTTCTATACACTATTTCAAAGGGCCAATCGAAGCTTTTTGCTCTTTAGCAACGATGAAAGAACTGGTGAATCAATGCAAAAGTTTATTGTGATTGTCGGATTACCATCTGTGATTTCTGGTCTTGGAAATCCTTTCTATTTTAAAGAAATGAAATATTTTGCTCTTGATATGTCTATAAAATTGTAACAATTGAACAATTACTACCTGTAACGCAAAATCACGATATATGGTATTTTAAACAAAATCCGGGGAAAAGCGTATAAAAGAATTTCTGGCTATGTTTTCTTTATTAAAGCGCAATTGAGTGCTAGTGATAGCTGCAAGACATTGCCCATTTGGGAATGGCTCAGATAGGTTCTCAGCTAAAACGTTTTGAGCACTAACCTGCGTTGACCACCATTCGGTAGTTGCAGCGCGGACAAAGTATAGAATTCGTGGTGTCAGAATCCGGGCTCAGATTACGTGCGAAAGGGTTATTTGAACTGTATATACGTAAATATCCAAACCTGCCTACTAAATAACCATTAGATACGGATTGACCAGTCAAAAGGATAATCTTCTCAACAGATTTATTTCTAAATAATTACAAATTAGAACAGGCTTTCCCCGACAATAAGATTATCTCTCCAGAAGAGTAAACCTATTATCGACTAGACCTTGGTGTTAGAATCCTGCACAAGTGAAAAAAACAGCACATTTGGTGTTTTTAATTAAGAAAAAACATAACGCTGCTTTAAGCCGTTTAAATGAAAACGAAATATATTCTCAACTGTACTGAATTATATAAAAGTTCGGATTTAGTTCCTGTCTCCACGTATATGTAAGATAAAGAATTCAAAGCACACCGTTATGAAAAAAATTAAGTTTTGATAAGGTCTGGCTTATTTGCCTGTTAGACTCCGACCTAGCGGCGAGTATTTGCGTCGTATAGGCTCACCAGACCGTATCACAACACCATCATATTTCATAACGATGTGTTTCCCTTCTTTTATCTATTACTGAGAGGTTATCTGTTTATCCAAGAAAATCGATAAACTTTTATGGAATTGGTGGGATTGAGGCCAAAATGTTTTCAGGCCTCACCTGAAGATCGATTGTCATTTATAAGATTTAATCCGTTCTTTGATGTGAACCAGAAACCTATTAATGCGCATTTCCAAAACATGTGTTGTGGGGCATGTAGTGTATAAATAAGAGAGTGTGACTTATTGATCGCCGCGGTGAAAGTTAATGTACAAAATATTAATCCAAGCGACCGTGAGACTTCCAAAACTTTTTGGACACAGTCCACTGTTTGGGAGAGGAGGCAACTTGTATGCACAGAATCAATAACATCTCAAGAGGCCAAACTGGATATGTCTTGTTCTCTTGTCATTGTCGCAGACGCTTTAAAGTTTAAGCCGATATTTGCAAGTTGTGTATGTGTGTCTTTGTATTGTTCTATAATTTTATTGATTTTATTGAAAAAATTGTTGTATTCAACATTTTGCTGCTATAAGATATGTTTTAAATAACAACGTACCCCTCATTTGCGTCCGATTCACTCTCGCTGTCAGAAACCTCTGCTAATCAATTCATCAATCAATCAATATTTATTTTTGTACTTCACATAAAAATACAGTACCGATAAATAATGAGTGATGTAGTACAATGAGAACAAAGGGAAATGTGCAGGAAACGACGTTATAAACAAGTGAAATTGGATAACCTGGTGAATAAAATTTCAACAAAACTTATTCAATTTCAATGTCACAGATGTTTTCTTTATCCCACATTAAGGATGTGTCGCACTGCATTTGCCCAGTCAGAAACTGTAATTTGTTCCCCTGCCTCATCAAATGATTTCTTAATCGCTGCCACACTGAATTGTGTATTGTTCCTAGAAACGTAGTTCTTCCCGACATTGATTACAGAAATGCTTCATTTCAAGAAATCTTGATCATCTAACGGTAAACTGCTTTGAGAGCGTTTTAGTGTATTAAAAAATGTATCAAAATCTCACCACCGAAAGAGGGCGTTTATCAAATGTGCCATTACTGCTTTAACGTGTTTATCAGGGGCGGATCCAGGATTTGAAAAACGTCAAAATTACCGGGGGGCTGAAAGGCTAAACTTGTCCAAAATGGGCTGATTTTGCAAGCTTATTGCAGAATTACCGGGAGGCGCGCGCCCCCTCCGCCCCCTCCCTGGATCCGCGCCTGTTTATGTAGGTTTGTGCCAATCACACCATCACGCCGAAGATGCAACTCAAAGCCTTGTCGTCATCCGACCGCGCCTGGGTTTACAGTGCTGTAGATTTCTCATCAGGAGAGGCTGTTCCTGAGCTTTTCGCCATCAAGTTTAAGAATTCAGGCATTGCCTTTGGCTTCAAGGCCAAATTTGAGGAGTGTCAGAACCATATCGCCAATCTATCTGACAAGCAGAAGGTTAAGATGGAAGAAGGACCGGATGAGGTAGGAAGCAATTGAAATTGGGGGCAAAATTATAAGGATAATATTTTTTTTTTTTTTTTTTTTGGGGGGGGGGGGGGCGGCGCCCCCCCCCCCCCTGGCTACGGCCCTGTGTAGTACAATGAGAAATAACGGAAATATTTAGGAAAAGACGTTATAAACAAGTTAAAGTGCAATTGGATAACCTGATGAATAAAATTTCAACAAAACTTGTTCAATTTCAATGTCACTTATGTTCTCTTTATACCACATTAAGGATGTGTCGCACGCATTTGCCCAGTCAGCAAACTTAATTGTGCCTGCCTCATCAAATGCTTCTATCCGCTTTGCCACACTGAATTTTTGGGGTGTATTGTTCATAGAACGTAGTTCCTTCCCGACATTGATTACAGAAATGCTTCATTTCACGAAATCTTATTCTAACGGTAAACTGCTTTGAGAGCGTTTTAGTGTATTAAAAAAGGTATCAAAATCTCACCACCGAAAGAGGGAGTTTATCAAATGTGCCATTACTGCAGGGGAGGGCGGCCAAAGAAATCCAAATTTCAGAATCGCCATGGTTTAACAGTGAAAAGCGAAATCTTGACGAAAATTCTAAATTTTTTTATGTGTCAAGGAATATTTTCTTATCCCACAAACCCGTTGGGTGAAGAATCAACTCCAATAGAAGGAAGGTTATTTCATGATTTATTTGTATGAATAACGCACGAGGACGAGGTTGTATGTGGGTCAGGGGAACACCAATGACCGATCCACATCAACTTAGCACCCAAATTGGTTTTGGTTTGCACTCAGTTATTGCGGTAATGTAATTTCTTTTGACATTTTTGGTGAGTGGTATATCATGAATGAGGTTGGCCGCACAGCCTGATATGCTTTAACGTGTTATGTAGTTTGTGCCAATCACACAAGCACGGACGAAGATGCAAACTCAAAGCCTTGTCGTATCGACCGGCGCCTGGGTACAGTGCTGTAGATTTCTCATCAGGAGAGGCTGTGTGTTCCTGGCTTTCGCATCAAGTTAAGAATTCAGGCATGCCCTGGGCTCAAGGCCAAATTGGAGGAGTGTCAGAACATATCGCCAATCTATCTGACAAGCAAGAAGGTTAAGATGGAAGAAGGACGGAGAGGTAGGAAGCAATTGAAATTGGGGCGCAAAATTAACGGAGATAATACGAGCGGACTATCGAGAGACCTAGCGATACACCTTCTTATGGTGGTATATCTGTCAGAAAATGCGATCCAGAAGTGATCAAGGAGCGAGGGCAGGAGTGATCCGTAAAGGGATCGCCCTGCTCGGATAGCGATCCAGGTATCTGGTTCTGCCTACGTTAATTAGACACTAGAAATTACAAATCAGTGTATGTAAAGATATAAGAAAGTACTTATGCGGTATGGATTTGGGAGGCTTGTTTTTTACAGAATAAAGCGCAATGTGATATTGAGGTTTATTTCGTTCGTTATATATATCATACCTGGAGCGAGGCAGGAGCGATACCTGAGTGAGGTAGGAGCTATCCAGGATTGGAGGAGGGATCGCGGTTTTCTCATATCCTGTGCAAACAAACAACCAAGTATTCACTTGTAAAATCGAGCATGCGGTCAGGCAGGAAACCGATTTAATCCATTGTGTTATAGAATTGTCCAATGGCGACACACATCCTAGGTTTTTGTTTTTGTTAAAAAAAGACAAAACTTAAAAAAAAAAAATCATACTGTTTTTTTGTTCCAACAAAGAACCATCATAACCAATTCCATGCAATATCATATATCATGTGTTTTCTGCGTCTTTGTGCACCAGAAGGTAGTATTTTCAAGGCGTTTGCATGTAATTTATAAAAAGAAGGTGAACCGAATATTCCTACGGGGTCATTGAATTTGCCGAGAGCGTTACCTTTAACAATTCTATGAATAATAGGAGAACCATTCAATTTGTAGTGTTGTTGCTTATTTTATTGCTTTTAGTTTTTATTTCGTATATAATGATCCATTGTTAAAGGGGCACAATGGCATGAAAAACTATTAAGACATAATGAAATAACCCTTACTGAAATCACTTCCAAAATTGGAAAACGACTGTGGGTTTACATTTTGTTAAAAAAAAGAAAGGTAATGATATTATTTTCTTTAAGCTTCACTTCTCAAACCAAGGATGCTGACATTACTCCCAGCATTTTATCAACATAGACTCGAACTGGGCCTTACTTGAGGGGCATATCTCTTTCTGCCTGTGAGATATTAAAAAAAGTGTTTTCAAAATTCTCGGCAATTTCCGGAAATCTGCATTAGATATGACCCACAATGGAGAGAGAAATAGGATTTTAATTATTTATTTTTAATTAGGAGACTCCAATACACATTCTGACATGTAAAATAAAAAAGGACGGTGACCATGTGAATTGAGTATAAAATCGTGAGCTTAGAATTATAAGCTTTTTTGGAATTTTGTGGGATAATGATACCTTGAAATTTACGTTCATTTGTAAAGGCTTTAAAATGTTTAGGTCTTCAAAGTTCCGCGTAAAATCAGTTTGTTTTATTTTGTTGAACTTAAAAAGTTCCATATACTTTCACAAAAATTACAAGAATTTTGTAATTCTAAACCTTCACGAAATGTCAGCAAAGATTGCAAAGAATGAATTAATCTTCTGAAATTCCAAAAAAATTGAGGAAAATGACATTTATTCAAAACCTTCAAAAAGCAGGCATGTGACTTCTGTGCAAGCATTATGTGTCAATCAAAGGAGATACGGTCATCGTAAGGAGGATAGATAAGTACTAAATAATTGCTCTTGCCAACATTATCTTTCAAAACGAACAGTAATATAAAGCATGCGCCAGATACATTTGCTTGGACGCAATACTACGCACGAGCCCTCAAAATATAATTTCACGTTCCCAGGAGAGTACGGGATAATTCATCACAGTAAATCAAAGTATTCGGTTAAACGAAATATTTGCGAAAGGGGCGCTCTATAGCACATCGTGTACAGGGATCGGGATGTAGCCAAACTAAAAATAAAGAGTGAAGCCTTGATGAAAGGTTACCAATTGCTAGTGCTAGATTAGGATCAATTTACCAACATAATGCCAATCTTAGCAGGTATTAAATTGAGCACGATCATTTGGGTATTCACATGTGGGAATTCACAAATCCTCTTGAATATCCACATGTGGAAATACAAAACCGGTCCGCTTGTATTTCCCCATGTGGTCTTCACCGAAAAAGGTGTATCTCCGCATGTTGGTAATTCACCGGTCCGCTTGTTATTTCCACGTGTGGATATGCACCGAAAAATGTGTATTTCCCAGGTGGATATTCACCTATTTGTACTCCGCCGTTGGGTACATTCAGTTCCAGATCTCCTGAATTTCCCACAGTGGAAAATTCACCGAAAAATGTGTACTTCCGCACCTTGGTATATTCACAGATCTCCTCGATTTCCACATTTGGATATTCACCGAAATGTGTTTTCCGCACGTTGGTATATTCATCAACCGATCCAACCCGTTTCATTTCCACATTGGATAGTCACGCAAATGTGTTATTCCGCAATTGGATTTTTTTATAAAAAGTAGTTCATGTTGGCCAATCAAGCCAGCACTGTTTAAATTATCGTAATGGAACCTTCGTGATAACAGCCAATCAAATCGAACTTCATGTTGATTAAACTCAATAAATGACAGGCTCAATATAGGGTCTTTCTTAAAACCACATAGCATCCTCCTTAATTGACATTATTGGATCACAAAACCCAACTATTCCCATACAAAGATTACTACTCTGTCAATGCCAGAACACAGATTTCGCTGATCTTTTCACACAATGCACCATGACAAGGTCCAATCAACTCTCGTGCCACGTTCACGTTTCACCTGTCATTCAAATATTTTTTCCAACTATATTAGGTACTATTGGCTCTTTCAGAAAGCGAAATGGTGTGGAAAAAATTAAAATTGAAAAATAACAATAGTCTTGAAATTCTAATATTTCTCATATCTCTACTTAAAGCCATTATCAGCGACTTTTTCAAAATGTAAACAATCGCGCCCTTCTATTTTCACCAAAGTAGATTTTTTTTACACTGTTGTAATTGGAAATTGTTGTACGAAGCCCTGTAATGGGCTAAGCGTAACACACCGTAATTGTCAATAAATTATGATTTTATGCTTTGTTTTTACTAATAAAGTCGGGATCTCTTTTCCCTGCCTGAAAAAGCCGCAAATGACAATCTTCAAAACTGCTTAATCCTTAAGTGTCTGTTTTTCACATAACGGTAAGTACAGTCTTGATGTAACCTAACACTAGCTAGTTAGATACAAAATGTGCATTTTGATCTATATAAGAAAAAAATACTGATTGTGGCTTCAATGTGGAAATTCCACCGAAAAATGTGCATCTCCGCCTTTGGTATTTCACCGAGCCTCGTATTCCATATTGGATCTTCACACCCGAAAAATGTGACTCCGCATGTTGGTATATTCACTGATCTTCGTGAATTTCCACATTGTATATTCACCGAAAAATGTGTTCTCCGCCATTGATTTTTTCTACAAAGTAGTTTTCATGCTGGCCATCAGCCCCTCAACTTTTTAAAATATCGTAATGGAACATTCGTGATAACAGCCAATCAAATCCACCTTCATGTATTAAACTCATTATTAAATGATAGGCCTCAATATTGTCTTTTCTTAAAAACTGACACTAGCATCTCTCCTTAATTGACATGATTGATCACCAGAACCCAACTAATTTTACAATAAACAAAAGATGTACTGACGCGTCATGATGCCAGACTACCGATTCGCTGATCTTTTCATACCACGGCGACCATGACAAGTCAATCAAACTCATCGTGGTCACGTTTCACGATTCACCTGTCCTTCAAATAGTTTTCCAACTGTCTATTAGCTACATTGGCTCTTTCAGATAAGCCGAATGGTGTGAAAAAATATAAAAAGTTGAAAAATAACAATAGTTTGAATTCTAACTATTCTCATATCTCGACCAAAAGCTACAATAAGTCAGTTTTATCTGAGGTTTTTATTCACAGATTCCCCGTGAAATTTCCCATGTGTATTCACCGAAAAATATGTATTTCCCTCATGTTGTTATAATTCACCGTCTTCCGTGCATTTCCACCTGCGGAGATCCACCGCAAAATGTGTATGTCCACAAACTTGGATTATTCTCCGATCCCCGTGAATTTCCACATGTGGCTATTGACAAAATGGTATATCTCCCATTTTTGTTATTCACCGACTCCCGTTTAATTTTATTTCAAAGAATAATGAAGTTCCACCCACCCTTACGGCTAAGTAAACTGATGTGTTTCTACGGACGGTAACTTAAACAGAAAAGTGCCATTTTTAAAGAGCATTACGGCATGTTAAGCAGTTTTCAGATTCATTATTATTTTATCAACATCAAGCATTAAACTGTGGTACAGTTACTATCATAGATATTAATAAAATGGTATTATATATATACGTATAATTTAATTGCTTAAGTAAATATAATAGGTGTTGGGTAGCAGTACCATCAAGTAATGTATATAAATGCCAGATGAAGGGACGAGGACACTGCATAACGCGGAGGTGCAAGGCAGTGCCATAGAATAAGGTTCTGAAACTTACTATCAATATACAAGAACATACATATAAGAATTGTTTGAAACAAATAAATACGAAGTATATAGTTCAAACAAGAAACAAGGGTGCAGAAAAGAAGAAAGATGATGTGAATATAAAGGAGACGACTTATAATAGAGGTAGAGACAGCTAGATAAAAAGTATGGAATGATGGCATTAAGGATGAAGCAATGATGATCAAAGGATGGATTGGGGTCATGTTTCGATGGGTTTGTATATAGGTTACTACATGCAAACGGAATGTCCGATCCTCTAAATGGCTTGGATATATGTTGGACTTAAAAAAATAATACACGAAATAATTCAAATCTTTGTTTGGGACGGGGATTATTTTGTTCACAAATTAAAAGTGTTTTCAATTGTCAATTTCCTTTTGAAGTTATCATATAATGTACTGTTATTAATATTATACTCTTTTCATGTTATGTTTGATAGGTTAAGCTAAATAAAATGAATTTGGTTCATGTAGGGCCATTTTATTGACTCACGCGACGTCAACATCATCATTGATGACACAGACTTTAACCATGCTCTATTGATCTACGCGACGTCAATCTCATTGATTCCACGCGAGTCAAATCATCATTGATTCCACGCGAAGTCAATCATCTATTGATTCCACGCGATTGTCAATCATCTATTGATTCCAAGATTCACACTAAGCTGAAGTCAAAGTGGTAACTGCTATGTGGCAGCGCTAATCTGTGGATTCCATCAATCATTTTCTCGTATATGGTGTTGCAATCATGATGGAATAACACGAATTGCTTTTTTTAAATTTGATATATGCGGCTAATAACGATTCTAAAGTAAAAAAATGTGACTTGAAGTGACAATTGGCTCCAAATTAAATGATTACCACACCACTACATGTATATGGGAAATTTCGAAAAACCAATCAAAAAAAAAGATAAATAAGGAAGGTCGAACGTTTTTTCTATTTTCCCATATTTTTAGGTAAAAATTCCATACTTAAAATACCGGAATAATAACAAATGGCGGTTAAAATTTTACTTTGTCAGGAAAGAGCACTTACGGGGCACTTACACATAGGTTCCTTACAGAAAACATTTTAAAAATTACCTGTTACTCAAATTTGCTTCTGGTACTGATGAATGTTAAATGCATGAAAACTCAGTCTCGCCGCTCTGCGTTATAAAGCGACACTCAATATTTGATTGCAATGCGATCTTAATTTCGTCTTGTACCAAAATTTGAAGTTCTTGTTTTATATAATTTTTAACTTTATTCCGTTAGAAACATGGTTCATGATAAAATGTTGTGTTATAGAGATTGCAATGCATAAGTGATTTGAGGTCGTAATAATAACAATCCCATATCAGGACATGATTAATAAAGTTGAGAATATTACATATTCAGGTTTAAAAATGATATACCAAGATAGATGACACAGTAAGTTTTACACAGTAATACAATATGGATTGATATGAATCAATGTGTTGGATTGTATTTTTACACGAGATCTTTATAAACGGTGGTAATTTATCTCTGTATTTTTAAGGTAATATTATATGCCTAGTTTTAATTCTTTACGTTATTGCTTCCTGTTATGTGTCGGTATTTTGGATGAAGTATCCATGGAATCTCCCCTAGGGAAAATGCCTTCGGACTGATACGGAATAGTTAACTTTTAATAACTTAGAATAAACTAGAATATACAAAATAATTTATGGTACAGTGCCCTAAATGCCAATACATAAGGCCTGAATTATTACAGTTGAAAATAACCGTTATCAATATAACAATTCTATAAACTTAATAAAATTAAAACTAACAAGCCTAGAATAATAATCATTCTTACTTGGTTGATTTAATTCACACTATAAAAAATGTACCCAGTGAAAATTGAAAACAAAGAGGATGAACATTACGCATCGCAAAAAGGGGTGCAAAATGGAAAATGCGGGCCCAAGACACCTGAAGGCAGACTCTAATATTTGAGATGAAAATACTATATGATATATTTGGACGTAGCTCGAAAAAAGTAGCCACAGAAAACAGCCCAAATATTTTGGTATTAAACATTTAGCTAATTTCGAGCGATTTAATTTTTGTCGAAAAAAGGTTTAAGTTCATTGACATAGATGTGTAGCTATTTGCGACTAATTCAAATCAATGTGTGTTACGTACTCCAAATATTCGTCAGAACCCATTACGAGGCCTTTGCCTACCGCCTATTTTTCCATCAAAAGCACTGCCGGGTGTCTCAAGTTTGCTCATTATATTCGTAATATACACCCACTCTCAGATAAACTTTACACAAATTTAATTCTTCAATCAAAATAATAACTAGGATATAACATGATAATGGCAGCGTGTATGAATATACTTTCAGTGAAAGGTATCCCACACATTCACCGGAAGCATTTAGAGGTCTGCTACTGGACATAAAGGACCATTCCATTATTTACATTTTCTGATCATCAAGATCATATGTTGTGAGATTTAAACTACAGAAAAAATCCCTCGATTTGGTCTAAAACAAGTTTTGAGTATGAACAGTTTGTGACGGCGCATCTCACCGAGAATGCGCAAGCATCGTACTATACGCCCCTAACTATACGACTTGCTGTTTTTTCCGAAATATCTTTTCACACACTTCAAATATAATCAACAAAAAGTACAAATAAAAGAGCTCAGTCTACCCTTCCCCCCTCCCTCCCGACACCCTCCCCTCGGAAACCTGTCACAACCGTGTGCGATTTTCTGAAATTTTACATCGATTAAGGATCTTTTTGGGAGTCAGAAATAGATTCAAATTTTAAAAATGTAAAAAAAAGATCATTTTCTTTATTTGCATTCTTCATCTCTTTCTAAATCTGAAGCACAAGATTGTGAGAAAAATCTAGAGCATAAAGTAGCCAGTTCGCATATTTTTTC
Organism: Ophioderma brevispina; assembly: GCA_023653785.1. Lineage (NCBI taxonomy): Eukaryota > Metazoa > Echinodermata > Ophiuroidea > Amphilepidida > Ophiodermatidae > Ophioderma > Ophioderma brevispina. The sequence continues at coordinate 12,044 of JAMKCH010036014.1, forward strand.
TGGGAATTGGGTAAAAATTGAATCTTGCTCAACACTGAAGGAAATATTTCCTTAAACCTCCATTACACGCATACAAAACGGCCAGAAAAACACGGGGGCTTTCAATATCCCTGCTACCACCAAGGATTCAAAAAACACTCTGCACACAAAGCGCGTGCCGCCAATTGATTGCCGCGATTTAAATGGTGATAAGCCAATATTTCAACCAAACCATAACAATTAGCTCCACTTCAAGTCCGTCATCGCGACACCAATGATCTGAATTTAATCAGCTCCTACGTTAGTTGTTTTGTACAGGTATTAAAATGAGCAAGATTTTTAAACTGACTCACCTCTTCGGATTCTATATACATGGAAATTTGTACTTTTAATTACCTGATTGGTGGACTATTATTTGTGCCATTTTGGGATCGGTTGAATATAAAAACATGTGGGGGATATTGAACGGGGAGCGGGGACGTGCGGAGATCAATTTTTCGGTGAATATCACACATGTGGAAATACACGAATTTTAGCGATATCCACATGCGGATACAAATTGTTAGGTGATATCCACATGTGGAAATTCGCGAGAATCGGTGAATATTATAACGTGCGGAGAGAGATTACACATTTTTCGGTGAATATCCACAGGTGGAAATTACAGAATTAGCGAAATCACATGCGGACATACACATTTTTCGGTGAATATCCACATGTGGAATTGCGGAGATCTGTGAATATACGAACGTGCGGAGATACACATTTTCGTGTGATACCCACATGGGGAAATACACGAATTTTAGCGAATATACACATGCGGAAATAACATTTTTCGGTGAACTATACCACATGTGGAAATCGAGGAGGATCTGTGAATACCAACGGGCGGAAATACACATTTTTCGTGACTATCCACATGGGAAATTCGCGGAGATCTGTGGAAATATACCAACGTGCGGAAAAAATACACATTTTTCGGTGATATCCCATGTGGAAATACACGAATTTTAGCGAATATCCACATGCGGAAATACAAGCGGATGGGTGAATCTCCAACATGTAAAAGGGGAAGAGGATAAGGATATGTGTATTCCACAAATAAGAGATGTGGATATACACACCTTTTCGGTGAATATCCACAGTGGAAATACAAGCGGATCGGTGTATTTCACATGTGGATATTCAAGAGGGAGGATGGGTGAATTTCCACATGTGGAATAACCAAATCGTGCTCACAAAAAAATAGTTCTCGTGGTGTGGCATAGACAAACTTCACAGATAACTCGCGATATGAAAAAAAATGTCAACAGAACGATAAGGACCTTTATGTTAATCTGGTAATAAGGTGGCACATTGCGATTTCAATGCCCTATTTCTTTCAAATTCATGTATTAAATAGTTGGTAATGTTACAAGTTTTTCAGCCAAAAGAATACCATGGAGCTGTGATTGTCCTGCTACGTGCAACTTCCTACAAAGAAGGACAACATTGTTTAGCGTGCGACCACACCTAAACCAGCTGAACAAACAGATGCGACAACTGCCATACCAGCTGCAGTGATGATTTTAAATTCGGAAATCTCGAAAACTAGCGATGTGTGTTAAAATTCAAGGTTGTGTTTTATTACCTTTTATTCGTCTAAAGTCAAACTAAAACTGCAAAAGTAGCTTTAAATATTACTAGTTCGCTATCCACGACAGGTAACACAATTGTTTGTTTATCAAAACAAGTTTGATTCTCAATACAGATAAAAGTAATACAAAGAACATACGCTGAGTGTTAACTGCAAAATGGCAAGCCTCAAGCGTCCACTATTCACGAAAAAAAAAATTGTTATTCCGTCTGAGTGTGTAACACATTTTCATTTAAAATTCTTTGATGGTGGTAACGACCAAGTTTTCAGCAAAAACAAGACAATTGGAAATGTGAGGCCTGTTACGTGGGCAATGCCTCAAACAAGACAGCGTGTTTGGCGTGGCGACACAAATAAACAATCTTGAACAAAAGATGAGACAAGTGTTATACCATCTGCGAGTGATGGACTTCAATTGGAATCTCCAAAACAGCGATTGTCGGAATTCCAGGTGTGTGTCATACCTTTGTTAGTTTCTAAGTTAAAACGAAAACTGCAAAAATTGTATCTTTGGTAGCCGTACTGGTTACTTTTCACGAAAATACCAATCGTATCAAAACAATTTTAATAGCAATTCAGATAGAGGGATATTTTGAAAAAGAATTAAAGGGGGATGCCCCCGATAAGATATGAGTTTTCACCTACTAAGAGATTGCGCCTCAACTGCAAAAACCCCATTTGTAAAGTTTCGCGCCGATATTTCATCCGTTTTGAGGCGGGCGAGATCTAAAAAACGTGATTTTGTAAAACCCCATAGAGTACTGGTGTAAAATTAAATTGGTCGACCAAAATGGGGCACATTTTCACTCATTGAACTCCAAACCAAAGATCCCTTGGCTCTAAGATCTTAAAGGGTAATGAGAAAATAGTAGTTTCTTCTTTAATACCAAAAAGTTGACCACTTCGGTCAAATCGGGGCTTCTGGTGAGGAGGCTATAGCGATCGGGCCATGGACCTCCTTAAGGCGGGTGCCGATTGAGTGCTTAAAACTGCAAACATGGTAATTTGCAAAAGGTACAGAATTGTTGACCAAACAATTGCTCTTAAACACAGCTTAAGGGATGTATTGAAAGTAAAACAGACGGATGCCGTTCTGAGTGTGTAACAATTTCCGTGTGTAATTCTTTGGTAATGTTATGATCAAGTTTCCAGCCAAACAAGACCAGTGGAACTGGATGCCTGCTACGGGCGCAATCCCATCTAACAAGACCTATGTTTTTGCGTGCGACACACTTAAAGCGGATAAACAAACAGATGCGACAAGTGCTACCAGCTCTGAGGGATGAGTTTAAATTTGAATCTCGAAAGCAGCGATATCAAGATCAAGGTATGTTCAATTATCTCATACGTCAAAGATCATCCAAATCTAAAACTGACAAATATAATAACTGATTGACTGATTAGCTTCATACTCGGTCAACAAATCAATAGCCCAAGTCTCGTGTGGGTTTTACCAATTGATCTTTGACGTGTTATGCATTGTTAGTGCCAGGATCTAAAAGAACAATGGCCCAATTAAGGCTTCTCTAGTGAGTCGACAAGTACCCTTTACGAAGCCGATATTTCTGAACGGGACCAGGCAAACTTTTGTGCATATTCAAAAATTCCTTTTTAGAAGTACTACAGTTTCCTAAAGTCTACAGCGACAGTGGTAAACGCCAAAGTAGCAATATATGAATAGTTCCTTGGCGGAATTGTTAGGGTAACTTGCCGAAAATGCAATGAATACTTATCAAGGTA